>WION01000070.1:0-199600 GCA_015039365.1 Amanita rubescens
TCGAGCAGAGAGTATTTGCAAGGGAGGAAGCTCCCCTTGTAGAGATACTATACTCGTCTAAATAGTTCATTTAGGAAGACATGTCAAGTTTTTACTTGACAATGCGACATATACACACTCGCATATCCATCAGAGGATTCTTTTCACACAAAGAATCATCGTCATATATCTCGCTATTTACATAGCTTGATATTTATGCAAGTTGTTAAACGTTATCGTTTACCTGCCAAAAATATTCATTTAGCACTTAAGGATATATTCTTATCCTTTATTAAACAAAGTAATAAATCATATCAGAGACAGCGAAGGCAGTAGAACAAGCCCCTTCTCGATAAATATGATTTCACACACTTTGTAAGGCTTGAAGCCTGGGGGTGCTTTTATAAATGGATATTATCAATATGACAGGAAACTCGATTTTTGATAAATCGATTCAAACAATATACATCATTGTATTGGCTTTTCGACAAAGTCATATCCTATACCTTTAGGATCAAACAATGATAAATATTGTATAACGTATACAACAAACATTATAGGAATATTAAAGAAATATATAATACAAGGGATTAAGGTGAAAGCAGCATATAGTCTGGATCCCCGTACTTGTACACGAAACGAGAGATCTTCCGTGAAGACTTTCAAGTCTTGCAATTCCGGTGACTCGTATAAAGATATTTCATATATTCCTGGATAACTTAGCGAGGGGGTGTGTTAAAGTTATCTTATCTAATCATATAAGATAACGTATATCTTATCTTATCTCATATAAGATAATACATCATATCTTATCCTATAGATTAGGATATACAGATTAGATGTACATACATGCATATATGTATTCACATACATATACACATGTACATATACATACATAGGATACTGGAATATCCTATAGTCGCTTGCGTCATCCCATTACTGCGGTAGACGCGTCATAGCTGCGCTAGACGTCATATCATACGTCATGCACAGCTCTTCCTCTATTTACTATACTTTGTACTTATTAGGATACTAGTAGTATATAAGACTACCTGTACGTAGGTACAAATAAGAACCTTCCTTCTCCTCTTACCACCACATCCTATATCCATAGGATAGTGAGTTATCGTTCGAGGTCGTCACCGCCACTCTACACTCCACTCTAAGTAAGTATTCACTTTAATACTTAGACGCTGCGCTGCTGGGCGTATCTTCGTCACTTGAATGTAGCTATACAGCCTGTCAGACTCGTCCTTGCTAAGGTAAGTTGCCGTGCATTGAATATGACATGTGCTCACCTTCAAATAACCAGCTCCGCAACTTATCCTTCAAGTTGATCCATTCAACCACCGTTCTCGGTCCTGCCTGGAAGCGATGCTTGGCCGATCTGAAGATGGATTACCGTATCATGCCTCGTGACGTCACAACGCGCTGGAATTCGACGTATGACATGCTGGACTTCGCTATAAAATATAGAGATGCGTTAGATAAGATGACGTCGGACAGGAGAAATGACTTACGCAGGTATGAGATGGATGACAGCGACTGGAAGCTGGCAGAGCAACTCCGTAATGTGCTCGAGGTAAGTCTGGCCGCACTGCTGCCATGATGCTTATCTAACATTTTACACGCTTCTGCTCGTCTACCTCAACTCATCCACCTCAACTCGTCAAATCATCATCTATGCCTAATCGGTTGTCTGTAACACTTAAAACCTGGAACGTTCTTCAAAACTGGAACACACGATGATATCCGATATGACAGATCTTGAAGGAGGCAACACAGTACTTCTCTCGTGCTAAACCTAACCTCGCTCAGGTAATCCCGGCCATAGACGCAATCCATGAGGAGTTTTCCTCTTTCATCCATCAACCATCTGTACCGGATCCGATTCGGGCAGCAGTTGAGATGGCAAAGAAGGTGCTGAATCGGTATTATTCAAAAACAGACGACGTTGAAATCTATCGGATTGCGATGGGTAAGTTGTGGGTTTTCTTATAGCCGTAAAACATTAACTGACGTGTTTTAAGTCTTACACCCTCGTCACAAGCTAGCTTACTTTACTCATGCAGGCTGGGAACTGAGGTGGGTGAACACAGCCCGAGAACTCGTCGAGCAAGAATACGAACGCAACTATGAAAACCTTGATGTTGATGGGTCCCAGGAGGTTACGCAGAGCGGTGAAAGCTCCAAGAGTGCATCAAAGGTACATGGTTATCATCTCTTTCGTACTTTGTCAGGTCAGCTGAAATTTATATGAGGCTTCGTCCACACAGCGCGCCAATCGGTTTGATGCGCTTGCATCGCTAGCGCCTTTATCAACTTACAAGCCCTCCGACGAGCTTAAACGGTACCTCCAAAGCGACCCGGAAGATGTTAAAGATGCCGTAGCTTGGTGGCACGAGCATCGTTCAACATATCCTCGGCTTTCTCGAATGGCATTAGATTACTTGACCATTCCCGGTAAGTCAAACAAATTCTTCTTTATTTATTTATAAGTCTGATTGCTCTCGTGACTCACAGCTACCTCAATTGACGTCGAGCGTTTATTCAGTCGAGGCCGGCTGATCATCTCTCACGTGCGCGGCAGGCTAGGTGTACAAAACTCTCGTGCTTTGATATGCTTAGGGATTTGGAGCCGATTGGGCCTGGTAAAGGATGTGGATATCAAAGCTGTATCTGGCAGGGAGGAATCCAAAGGTGCTCATCAGCTCGACGATGGATGGGATACCATACATTTAGAGTAACTATAACTTAGTACTTGTCAATACGGTATCAACAGCTTCAACAGCTGCCACCAGACCCCCGTGACCCGTACCTGTGACCCGTGACCCATACCCGTACCCGTCAAACCCGTTGATCTCTCACCCGCGGGTCCACGGGTACGGGTAAAGGCGGGTACGGGTCAGGGTGTAAGTGTGACTACCCACGGGTTACCCGCTGTGATCCCTAAACGAGGCTACTCAGTCAATTTCGACAATAGCGGATGTCACATCTTCAGCAAAAGCCGAGAACTGTGTGGAGTAGCCCGAGAAGTCGACAATCTTTACATCTTGAATGCCAAACCAGTTATCCCCGAACGCGCCTACGTCTCTCGCACAATGAGAGAGATGAGCGAGAATAGCGACTTAGAGTCTGCAACTCTCGAATCGGCACTCATCGCCCGGACCAAAAAGTCCAAGGCACCACTCGGGATTTGGCACCGTCGATTCGGTCATATAGCGCTTGATGCTGTCAAACAGCTGTTGAGCCGCTGAAACGATCAGAAGAAGGCCGATGCGGAAGTGCGTTCGGCCAAAGGGGCTTCGGAGGTCAGTCCTGGGGGTGCCTCGGAGGCAGAGAGGGTGCCGAATGCGAAGGTGAATGAGTGGAAGGTGTCCGAAGCACCGAGGAACGAAGGGAACGAAAGGAATCGAACTCGGAGCAGTAATGGGGTGATAATTCGCTAAGTACAACTACGTACACAATGGTATATATACTACGGAGGCACGAGGTGACCATGTGACAATTCCTGCACCGAGTCCGAGGCCTGTGCATGCGTCCGAACACAAACGATCATCCTCCAGGGTCGAGCATAGGCTCGGAGTGCTTCGGGGAGCTTCGGAAGGATTCGGAGATCGGTTCCAACGTAGCCGGAATCGGCTCGTTACACCTCCTTGTTGAAACTAGGGGTAACAAGTCCCTAGCGAGCAGCGCAGTCTAGTACATGGAATGTACTACTTACCGAGTGTGGTGTGGAGTTGTTAAGAGCTTACTGGAGCTGGGGCTCAACAGTAGACAGTAGAGAGGATAATAGGATAAGGATTGACGCTACTAGAGTACAGTTTATATACTACTAAACTACAAATAAGTACAAAGAGTCTTATCAGTATGAGTCAAAGGTATTTGACTCATAAGGCGTCATTCCACAGCAATGCACAGCTATTGTACAGCAATACACAGCTTTGCGCAGCACTTGACTCATCAATTATATTGACTGACTCATCACATTATCAATCTTCAATGTGATAGGTCGATAACCATAACGTATATATGTCTTCTATTCTCATGTCAACATATATTCACATCATCAATAGTTCCACTATTATGATTGGATGATCTCATGAGAATATCGCTAGGATATTCTCATGTCAGAATATGTTCTCATCATCAATCATCCATTATTATGATTGGTAGATGAGTATGAGAATATGTCGAATATATTCTCATGTCAATATATTATCTCACACTCAATCATCCACTATTATGATTGGTTGAGAGACGAGTAAGTAACTGAGCGTTATTACATTAGTTAACATAAACTAATGATATCACTTATATTTACTATATACTGTATGTATATCGTATATTATAAGTTCAACACTCCCCTTCGCTAAGTTATTTATTAGCTTTCAAAAGGGTAGTCAATTTATCATTTTCTCTTTCATAGTATTTAAAGATTTCTTCAAGATATCCTCGCACTTCAAGATCTTGAATTCTTTCAAATATTTTACTATGTTGTCCTGGGGACTTATTAAGGGTTTTACTTTTAATATAATTAGCAAAAGTTTGTGATGCCTTAATATGATTGGTTAATGATATTTGACTATCATCTAGGATTAATCCCATCTTCATTCGGAATATTACAAATTTTGAATATGGTAGATTTTTGGTCATTATATCCGCAACTTGTTCATTGGTAGGAATGTATGTGAGTTTAATTTTCTCACTTTCAACACATTCTCTAATGTAATGGAATCTTATGTCAATATGTTTTGAACGATGTTCTTGTGCAGGGTTACTGGCTAAGAACATTGCACCTTGATTGTCACAACATAAGAAAATAGTTTTAATTGGAAAATCAAGTTCACTCATAAGTGACTCAATCCAAACTATTTGTCTTGATGTATCAGACATTGACATGTATTCTGCTTCAGTTGAAGACAGTGCCACTACTTTTTGTTTTCGTGAAACCCATGATATAGCACCTCCTGCGAGTTTTACTATATATCCAGTGACAGATTTTCTTGTAATCTTGTCAGCACCCCAGTCAGCATCAGTAAAGGCTACAAAGCCTTCTTTGTTTAAACCATTATAAACTATTTTAGTTTGTACAGTGGTATTAACATAGCGTACTATGTATAATGCTTTCTGTATGTGTTCTTCATTTGGGTTTGCACAAAACTGAGACATTAATATTACTTGATAAGTAATATCAGGTCTTGTTCCTAATGCAAGATATAACAACGATCCTATTATTTGTTGAAAATAAGATCGCATTTCTGCTGTACATTCTTTTGTAGCAGCAGTTGGAATATATCCTGTTGGTAAAGGCGTACGAGTTGGTTTACAATTTTCTAAACCAAATCTTGTTACAACCTTTTTAGCATATGCATGTTGATCAATAATAAGAGTACCCATGTTCTTATTGTAATTGATTTGCATACCTAAGTATTCTTTAACTTTTCCAAGATCATGACATTCCCATTTCTTCATAAAAGCATTTTAACTTTATGAATTTCTGGTGTATTGTCTCCCATGAAAAGCATGTCATCGACATATACTATACACACTATTATAGTGTCGTCTTCTCTTCTGACGTATACGCCAGAATCAGATAAACAGCGTATAAATCCTAAATCCTCTAAGGATTTATTAGCATGTTTATTCCAGGCATATGAGGCTTGTTTAAGTCCATATATTGCCTTTTTAAGTTGGTAAACTTTTTGTTCTTGGCCTTTGACTACATAACCTTCTGGTTGTTGCATATAGATATCCGCTTCGAGATCTCCGTACAAAAAGGCTGTTTTAACATCTAGTGCTTCAATATCCCATTTTTCTAGCACAGATATTGCTAACAAAAGGCGAATCGTTTCATATCTTGCCACTGGCGAAAACGTTTCATCATAGTCAAGTCCAGGTCTTTGAGAAAATCCTTTAGCGACAAGTCGAGCCTTCTTTCGACCGTCAGATTTAATATCATATACCCATCTACATTTAATAGGTGTACGATTATGAGGTAATTCTGTAAGCTCCCAGATTTTTCTATCATTCAATGATTTCATTTCATCATTCATTGCTGTTTCCCATTGTTCATAAGATTTAGGATCAGCAATTTTGACTTTTTGAATATCTTTGTATTGATAATCTCTGATATTATCTCTTGAGATATCAATGGCAGGAATTGCTTGTGCGAGTAAGTAATTCAGAAAACCATTACCTTGCTCTTTAATGAGACTTGTCATTTCATTAATTTGAGCATTGTGTAATGTTGAATAAAGTAGTTTAACTTTATCAATATGTTGTCGTATTTTAGATCTAAGAGAATATCTGATTGTAACGTCAAGTCTTGGATCAGATTTATCTTTTTCTTTAAGATCTTGAATCAATTCTCGAACAACATCTTGTTCTTCTGTAATTTCTTTTTCAATTTCTAATGGTGTTTTATTACCATAAGCATTGTCTTTCTGTATAACCGGTTTTCTAGATCTTTCAGATCTTCGAGTAGGTTCTACAGGTTTTTTAGCAGTTCCTTTGCCTTTTCCTTTAGTAGGTTTATCTTTAAGACTTTGTACAGGTAGATCTAATTCAACGCCTGTAGGTTGATCTAATTCAGCACCTTTGTCTTTTGAAGATGTATCTTTCTTTTCAAAGAAAGATTCTAATTTATCATCCCATTTAGTGTCATCATCATCATCATCTGATGAATCAGAACTAGGATGATTTTCAAAGTTGAAATCAAAGAAATCATTATCTGAATGCTGCTGTTCAGATGAAATATCTCCTTCATTATCTGGTTTACCATCAGAGATATTTTTATCTGAGTTTTCAGAATTATCCTGCTCAATAGGCCTGATAGGGTCCAAGTTTTTTGTATAATTTTCATCTTGAGGTTTGGCTCTTGGAAATTTGGTTTCATCAAATTCAGCTTGGGTGGATACTCGAAGTTGATTTGTATTCGTCATGAAGCGGTATGCTTTTGCATTCGGTTCGTATCCAATAAAGGTCATTATTTCAGACCTTGGTGTTAATTTATTTTCGCGCGATTCATGTGGGATAAATACCCAAGCTTTAGATCCGAATATCTTAAAGTAAGAAACATCAGGTTTCTTTCCAGTAAGATTTTCAACAGGGGTCTTCCATTTGGTTCGTCTAAGTGGAGTACGATTATAAACATGTACGGCAGTTTCGATCGCAAAGTTCCACCAAGATTGAGGGCATGAAGCATGTAATCTCAATGCTTCACTCTTCTCCCAAAGTGTTCTATTCATGCGTTCAACCTTTCCATTTTGTTGATGTATATATGGAGTAGATTTTTCATGAATAATTCCTACATCCGTTAAGTAATCTTGTATGTTTGTGGACATAAATTCGCCCCCTCGATCGGAACGAACGATTTTTATGTTATATCCATATTGGTTGTATATTTGTTTGTGCCAACCTTCAAATACTACAGCGACGTTAGACTTTTTCTGTAATGGTTTTACCCATACATGTGATGTACAATCATCAAATATTACCAGTAAATATTTCTGTTTATGATAAGATTGTATAGGAAAAGTCATCAAGTCACAGTGTATACGTTCAAAGGGTTGGGTAGCACGTTTTTCTGAAAGAGGAAAGCTTTGTGAAACAGCTTTTCCTTTTAGACAACCGTTACAAGGTTCTAAGTTTTTAGGAATTGTTAAGGGAGGGAAACCCTCTAAGTTTTTAGAGCCTAATTTCAATATTTGTTGGCTAGGATGACCCATCCGTTGATGCCAAATTTCATATCCAACAACATTAATTGTGGTCATCATTAATTTATAATTTGAAGGTTTAATAATTTGACCTTCTGTCCACATTAATGTTTCGTTACCATCTCCTGGAAATCCTTCCAGTGATGCGTTTTCAGAGCCTTCTCTGTAGAAAGAAATCCTATCATTATCTTGTTTTGCAATAAAACCTTGTTTACACAATGTTCCATTGCTTATTAGTCGTAGTGTGGCACTTGGCATATGGAGGACTGGATAAAGTTTCAATCTTGAAACCGAACCATTTTTAAGGGTGTGATCCAAAATCACAGTCCCTATACCTAATATATCTGCTTGATTATCAGCTGTAAATACTGAAGTAGGAACTTCGTATTTTTTATAGCTGACAAAATCTTCTAAGTGTGCGGTAAAATGATGTGATGCACCTGAGTCACACATCCATATTGTAAGTCCTTTATTATTTTTATAACATTCAGGACATTTGCAAGAAGGTGATTTATCACAAAATTGACTATATGGATCTTGAAGATGTCCAATGTTAATAACATTAGCACGTCTACGATTATTTTCTTCTATTATGAATTCATCTAAGTTATATTGATTGTATAATTCAGAGAATGTTCCATAATTTGGAAGATTTTGAAGATTAGACATGTTTTGTCTATATCTTTCATTCTCACGCATATTGGCATCAAAATTATATAAATTATGAAGATCAGTAGATCTTCTTGGTGTAGGGTTTACTATCGGTACATTTGATGGTATTACCGGTACAGTGTCAATAGTACGATTAGTTGGATAATCGTATAAATTGAAAAAATCTTCATAAGGCGTAATAGGCCTTGTTTGGATTTGAGATGATGCCATAGATTCTGGAGCCGTATGGTAAACAGAATCTTGATCAGATTGGTAAAAGTAATTTAAATCTGATGAACTTACAGATTCTGGTCGGAGGGATACAGTGTCATGGTCAATTACCATCCCTCTCAACATATTTTGTAAGTGTTCTATAGTGCGTGCATTAGTATTCATTCTTCGAGCTTCCAAATTAGCTCGTCGAACTTGATCCACATAATATTGTCTGGTATGTACATACCACCAACTTATTTGTTCATCATCAAAGGAACCAGGCATTGGTCCCTCAGGCTCCTCATCGGTATAAAGTCCTTCATACCCTGAAGAATTGGCCTCAGATTGATGTGATTCATTATCTGTTTGATATCCTTCATTATCGGTTTGATGATGGGATATACTAGAGGAAGCAAAGATAGGACTAGCAAGATCGTCCAAACTTTGAGTATCCTTAGTATCTGCAAATATTGCAGAATCAAAGATATCAGAGTAGTCCGTTGATTCAGTTCGTACTTTTTGTACATCTCTGGATACAGAATCTCCCGAATCTTCGGATATCTCATCAATTCTCCCCATGAAGTCGTCCGTGGGAACCGCACGAGTACCTTTGTACTTGTAAATCTTGGGGACAAATTCTTCATCAAAATCTGTTATTACCTGATCTCCAATTCTGGCAATCAGAGGTAAAGATGCTGATGTCGAAGATGCCATAGCATGCCCAGAACCAAGTGTTGATTGAGCTGCTGTGCGAGCAGCAAGTTTATTCGCACGATTCTTTGCTTTAGCTGCCTTATTGCGTTCCCAATTTGGTCCTTTAGACTGATTAGGGACTTGACCAGCCCATTGGGGTCTAAAAGGAGTCTGAGATTGGCCAGGTGTATGTTTTGGTCCATTAGATGGTCCACCTGTCGAAGTATGTTGTGTTGGGTTTCTTCGATTTCCCATTGGTTTTCTTCCACCTCTGCCTCGAAAGGATTTCCCACGATAGGAATTCCAAGGGGTGCGAGGTTGTCCTTGTTGCAATTGTTGGCGTGCCATATTTGCAACTACTTGAGAGTTAGAATGTTTATTCCCTCTCGTGACAACAGAAGTATTGGCATTGTTCCTGTTACCTTTCCTTCGGGACCATTCCTCAGATATGAGATTAAGGAATTCATCTACAGTGTCATCATCTGCGGAATGTGCCAACAGATTTGCGACAAAGCTGTCCCATGAAGGAGGTAAGGCATGTAGGATCGTCATAATTTGCATTTTGACGGTTAAGGTTACACCTTGGTTTGACACTCTATTAATCAAGTCCATAAGATGCGGAACTTGAGTGTTTGGATTGGAATTCTCTTTGAGTTTCCAGTCGACAATTTGTCTATAGAGTCCAAACGTAGCAGCCAGACCTTGTTTACCAAATTTATCCTTTAGAGATTTCCAAAGGACTTCGGCTTTATCGTTTTTATCGTCAACAAGGTGTACTAGATTAGGTGCTAGTTTTAAGGTAATGTAACCCTTGGCTTTCATATTGTCCTCTTTAAATTCGACGTATTCTTTACGAATTTCTTTAAGGGTTTTTAATTGATCTGGCTTTATGTCAGATGTCTTTATCGCCTCTTTTTCAGACGGTTCAAGATCTCTGGGCCAGTCAAGTTTAGGATCAATATGTGCACCAAGACCTTGACTGTTTAAGTACGCAGTCATAAGTCTTTCGAATGCAAGCCAATTTGATCCGGTAAGAACAGGAACAATGGAGTTTATCGAATTGGAAGAAGACATTTTCTTACTTTGGTTAAGTTTGTTTAAAATCTAAGAAGATTTTTCGTAAGAAAAGGTTTAAATAATAATAAGGCATAAGAATATATGTGATGATGTAATTTCCATCCTGATTTCTTAAGCTTAATGTCGTTCATGTTAAAATGACAAGAATATAGTTTTTTACTATCTAGTGTCAATACTAGAAAGTAAACTAGGGAATATCTTATTTACACGTCCTTTCAGGTATGTAATATCGAATTTCCGTCACAGGGTTAGATGCGAATCTAGCCCTCCTATTGTCTCTATCATCGACAGGTTTGTCGAAAATAGATTCTTTAGGTAATTTTATGTGAGGAAAATCTTTATACCGTCCGGGAAGCCTTCCAGTTTCCTGCCATATTCCCATGTCATTACTATATTCGTCAACAACCCTTTTCACTTCGGTTCCCTCTTGATTTGAAGGAAACACTCCAGCCGCTCTGCTTTGGGCTCGAGTTTTAGATACGATATATCCCCAACTTGCAATGTTGGGGGCGCATCTACTCCAGGTAGGTGTTGTTGACTTTCGCCATCCTTTTTGTTCTGTATTACGTTTTAGTTGGGTCTTATATACGTTAAAAGGTGTATTTACCTTTCCTTTTTTGTATATTTGAGTGATCTCCTCCGGAAGAGGAATTCTGCCCCTTTCGTCAGATGCGATGCCAAGGAAATGTTGGCGGTACGCATCCGAATCCAAAGCATTAGGGATATTCGTCTTATTTTTCCATTGACGATTACCCTTATGCCAGTCGTTTTTGGTGACTGGCTTGAATTGGACATGGGCATTGTTTGGTGGTCCATAGGACCACTCTTCCGGTTTAGCGTTGTGGATCCAAGGCGATCCACGATCTTTGTTATATCGCCAACCTTCGTTGACGATAACAGGTCGTCCTTGTGGACGAGAGACTGGCCCAACAGCCTTCGCGGCCTTGGCGTATGAGACTAGATTATCTTTATGAGATAAAGATGCACACCTAGTATTTCTAGAAGACTGACCTGTTGGGCTCCGCATTGATTTGGGAGCCGTCGGGACTCCTTTATAGTCGAAGACGACTTTTTGTACACAGCGGTGTACATGGTGTATCGCATCGGGATGCGAACAGTGGCAGCCTTTTGCTGCATGAGGCATATATGGGCGCGAGCCCATGGGAACAGGATACTTTTTATAGTTCCTATTTAGCCTCACAGCTTGAGGCGCAGAAGTCGGAACAGGAAAACGTAATGAAGGTACCATTTCTGGTACCTGTGCCTTTGCAGGCGGCGGCGAGTTCTTTGGTAAGGCCCTAACGGGGGCCTGGAGGTGCCGGGCGCCAGAGTTCGGCAAAGCGTTGCCAAAGGTGTTCTGGCGGGGGCTCCCGCGTGAAAAAGTCGGTGTGCCAGGGGCAACACCAGTGCGGGACAACAACGAAAAGGAATTTTCGAACGACATTTTTATATAAAATGAAAAAATAAATTTGAAAATGTTGCTGAAATCAGGAGGTTTAATCATCACATAATTCTTTGGATAAGATCAAAAGAAAGGAATGGGTTTTCAGAGCCTTCAGCCCTTACTAATCCCAGAAAACAGATAATTTGTACGCAAATTGGATGTTTCTGCACAAGTTTCGCACATCATTGTTTCTTCTTGTCATGCATGTTGAATTTGGTACTAGTCGTTATGAAAGGTGTTATATTAACCAAGATCTATGTCACATTGGTATCCACTTCGATGTTTTTAGCATCTAATAACGCAGTATTACATTTGCGTGGGATATGATCCAATGTAGGTAAGAATAGCCAACCTAAGCGTCTGACAATAGATTAAAGACTCGGGGATCGGCCCTTGTCCCTTCTTAAACGATCAAATGATAACCGTTTAATCTCTGGAATAACCATGACGATAACGACTACATTCCCAAATGCATGAGATAAGTCCATCACTTAGATGGTCTATGGGGTCTCAATCCCCCACTAGACGTGTATGTACAAGTATTTAAGAATTAATCTAGACACCGCTGGGTTACAGCTGAGTGTATTCCTAATCTAGAGAAGTCCCTAAGGGCGCATTCTCGATAGGCAGAGTGTACGGTCCACAATGTGACCTCATCTCACCCCTTATACTAGAATCTATTATTACTTGTACATATATTAGGTATTTTACAGGATCGAAAATCCTGATGATGGTATAGCGTGGTTTAATACGTCCAATCACATCACACTGCCCAAGCGGAATACAGTGTGGGACGTTACCCTTTTATACGGTAGGTAATAACCGGTGAAGTTCACACTTCACAAGTGAGCCAATTTCTATTGACGCAGTAATGGTCCACTGCGAGATTTTTAAGGCGATCTAAGCCGGTTTTTAACGTCATCCAAGACTGTCCCTTGTACAGGGATACTCGTAATTTAGACCGCTGAGTAATAACGGGGTCCCCTTAGCCCTGGGTCCGGGCGTATACAATCCAGGTAAGCGGATGACTCTGAGTCTATCCCTCACTTCCCAGAAGGGTTAGCCAAGTGCGGTGACTAATCTAACAAGAAAATGAAAACCACACTGGGCGCCTCGCCCAGTTACCTTTGTTTTACCTTTTCTCTCCGTCAATGACTTGAGAGTGTGCGTCGCTTGGCTTCACAACCAATAGCGCCAAAGGCGTCTGGTTTCGGGGCCCATAACCTGTTGAAACTAGGGGTAACAAGTCCCTAGCGAGCAGCGCAGTCTAGTACATGGAATGTACTACTTACCGAGTGTGGTGTGGAGTTGTTAAGAGCTTACTGGAGCTGGGGCTCAACAGTAGACAGTAGAGAGGATAATAGGATAAGGATTGACGCTACTAGAGTACAGTTTATATACTACTAAACTACAAATAAGTACAAAGAGTCTTATCAGTATGAGTCAAAGGTATTTGACTCATAAGGCGTCATTCCACAGCAATGCACAGCTATTGTACAGCAATACACAGCTTTGCGCAGCACTTGACTCATCAATTATATTGACTGACTCATCACATTATCAATCTTCAATGTGATAGGTCGATAACCATAACGTATATATGTCTTCTATTCTCATGTCAACATATATTCACATCATCAATAGTTCCACTATTATGATTGGATGATCTCATGAGAATATCGCTAGGATATTCTCATGTCAGAATATGTTCTCATCATCAATCATCCATTATTATGATTGGTAGATGAGTATGAGAATATGTCGAATATATTCTCATGTCAATATATTATCTCACACTCAATCATCCACTATTATGATTGGTTGAGAGACGAGTAAGTAACTGAGCGTTATTACATTAGTTAACATAAACTAATGATATCACTTATATTTACTATATACTGTATGTATATCGTATATTATAAGTTCAACATATTATTTAGTAATACTATGTAATATGCATTGTCGTCTCTGTAGTAAGCCATAACACTCCATAGAACATCCAAAATCAAGTCAGTCATTGCCTCGGCAGCTCCTCTGGACTCCCTCGTAAAGATTGACGACATTTCATAACACTATGTCACAGGATTCCTCTTTTGGTATGTTCATTTGTTTCTCCATATGTTCGCACATACGTCATACACCAGACGGCAGTGCATTATTATTAGACTAACTATATATACTATGCGGCTATTCTGAGTAGCATCATCGGGCCACCTAATCTAGTACAATGGTGAAGTGACTCTTCGCTGGAGCTGCACCAGGTTTTCCCCTCTTCAGCCTGGAGCATCGGTTAGAACTTGATAGAAACTCATTCATGTTCGCTTACCTTGCTTCTGCTGCCCAATCCTTTAGCATGCGATGCAACTTAGGCCCGTGGTACGGATCAGCGAGGATGAGCTCCAAATGAGACATTATATCCATGTATTGCGATTCATATAGCAACTTGGAGAATGTTCCTTTTTGGTAGTACCCCAGTGAATACTCGTCAAGACAGTGGGTGATCTAGGCCATTCCCATTAGCAATACATAGTTCAGAGTGCATGAAAAACGCCTACAGCTGTTGATGCAAGAGCGAGGGATCGGATTGGGACATCAATGAATTCGGCAGGGAAAAGATCATAGAGGCAGTCGCTACTACTCCCACCGGTACCGTAGAAGAACTCCTGGCAGGCGTATTTGAGTGCAGGGTGGGAATAGTTGCTTATGCGGCCCTGTTCGTCTTTGTCACCTTGGAGGAATGTTGGACTTTTGATCGTCTCTGCGACATTTGTGGCAACAATTGCGTAATATTCGGCTTGACCACATACATCGAATGGTGGTGTAATGGTGTCCTCAAAGAAACGCTTGACTGCGATGCGAGCTTTATCCTTGAGCCGGCCTCGAAATGTTGAAGCGTCGTTAAACATCTGTTGAAGGTTCAACTTTAGCAGAGCGAAGATTCATAATTTGAACTCACAATCTTTGCCATATCCCGATGATATTTTTTATAGACAGCTATGAAAGTATTATCAGTTAGGCATCATGACGGATAAAATAAACCTGCAAGCAGATCATACACATATCAACAGGAAATTGTTTGTTATCTGCGTGAAAGTCAGCAATTGCCTCTGTTATGCATCCTGCTGCAATTGATATGTGGTTTTCAATCGCAGGGAAGGGCTTCACTATAGCGATTTGAAGGCGGAACTTCTGCTTCGCGTTATCTAGAACGGTCTTCCAGCCGGGATAATCAGTAGTAGTATAGAATCCCATGGTTGCGGGGTTCGGTCGTCCTGACTTGTAAGGAGTCTTTGAGTGGCGAGGTGCTCTAGTTCGCTGCGCATCTTCACCAGACTCATCTTGCTCGGAAAGCTGGGGAGACTGTTGGCGAAAGTCTGCACCACTCATTTCCAGGTGGTCAAGTGTTGGGGGGCGAACAGCGCGGTTTCGCTCACGAAAATCTGAGACGACGTCTAGTCCTTCGATTCTATTCAGAACAGCAGCGAGTAGGGTCAAATGGCTTACCACCCTGGTCGGCTGTTGCTGGAGGCTGCCGAAGAGCTCGCAGAGCCTGCCGCTCATCTTCATCAGGAGATACTTCGTCAATTGGAAAATCTGCAAGATTAGGTCAGTGAGAGCTCGGGAAAACACGGGTGCTTACCTAGATCACCGATATGGTCAGGCATCTGACTTTCCTCAATGTCATAGGCTCCACCATCATTGCCTGGATCACCGGCGGCGTTGTCGTCACCATTATCACCCTCACCACTGCTGTCATCGTCATCTTCATCATCGCCCTGATTGGCCTGATCATCACCCCCAACATCACCCTCACCTTCTATGTCACCAACATCTCCACTTTCTTCTTCGCTTGTACCAGCTCTGTCGGCATTGACGACAGGTGCAGTAACTCCCAAATCTTTTGCCGAATAAGCAGGGGGATGTCGGTATCTATGTTAATAGAAAGTTTTAAACTATGCTTTTGTAAAGCACGGGAACTCACTGGGTCCTATTTGTGTTGGCAATTCGGGCATCCTCTGCAAGTAAAACAGGATCAATCGGTGGCTGGCGCCGGCCCTCATTGCGCCCAACTTTGGCTGGAATGTTGAAATGTAAGTTGGATTGGATAGCTTAATGTATTTAAATGAGGACGTACTGGGAGTAGCCACTCCTCCAAACTGCGGACTGTGGTGGTAGTTGGCATGGAAGCCGGTTCCAGTTCCAATCGCGGTCTGGCCTTGTATTGTAATATTTGTTGCTTGAGCTGCTCCAGTGCGTGAATCGCTGAAGATGCAGCCGGCATAAAGGAATACAAACGTGGAGCGACTGTTCCAGTACCGAATGGAACTCCTGGATGGAAACCAAAAGCAGACTCTGCACTCCCTAATTTGAACCTTGGTTGAGTCCCAGTGCTGCCACCGAGACTTGGTGGAGTGATAGGTTTGGCCGTATCAGCTGCAGCATCTTTCTGACTTGTACCTGCCGTTTTCTGCTGCACTGCGTGAACACTTAACCATTCGCTAGTTTAGTTACCCACCTTTCGTCTTGGCTTGGGTCGTGGCTGGGGAGCTAGCGGATTTACCTCAGCTGTATCAGGAATGGCGAACAAAACCTTCTTATGTTGAGGATTCCCAACTATTTTTGCAGCAGCCTTCTCCAACTGCTCAATAAACCCGCCTTTACCTTGCGTCGATCGTTTTGGTCTAACAGACTCTATTGAAAGGATTGACTAGCGAACAGCAATCATTTAATATTTACATACCAGTGCCAGTCGTCTTTGGAGCCTTGGGCACGCGACCACCAGGTGCGCCTGTCTCTTTGCGCTTTTTAGCAAGGTCGGCCATATTTTTCTCAGTAAGAGGACGGTAAGAACGCAGTTAATGGTTTGGAGATGAACAACTTTGCTCCGGTTTCAACTTTATATATTAGGACAGCTGCCCTGAACGCCAAATATTTTGTTATCGGTCTGTTCCTGGAATGGTTTGCGGAGGCAACGGCCAACTGTAAATGGTATAGAATGAGTGTAAATTGGGAGTTACATGGATACAACATTTTAGTCTAATTTAACGAAGGACAAGCTCTCAGTGAGCTCAAGGTATCGCTCTGCTGTAGATCATTTACATTAGATTGGTGAGCAGTCTAGACAGAAAACGAACACACCAGAAAAATCGGAGACTGGAAACTGCGATTCAGCCAGGAGAAGGGAACCAAACCCACTGTGGCGCAGGGCACTCCGAACCTGACCAATTTTAAGCTCAGCTTTCCGCAATTGTTCTTCAGCAAAAGCGAGCTCGCTGTAAGCCTCTTCAAACTGTATTTGGGCTGAGAGACTATCTGAATGACAAGCGGCTCACAAGCTTTGCGTAGCATTTAGTATGAATTTGGCTTCTTGCACAGTATGCACTTGCTCAGGGACAGAAACCTGTAGGTGCTTTAGAAACTAAACAACAGGGATAAAATATCTTACAGGAGCATTTCTGTCCACTCGATTAGTGTGGTTTGGCATGTGGGTTTGCGCTCAAGCTGTGGTGCGACATCTGTTTGCATATGTTTATTTCATGACTTCGTGAGCAAAATAAAATAGATACAGGACATTCAAAAACAATTATAAAGTATCAATGCAAACGGGGGAAAGAGGGCTACAATAAGCAGTTTCTGAAAAAAAGTTGCGTAGACTGCAACCGAAAAGTGGTGCAATGGTGAGGCGACTGCGCCTACTATGCCTTAATTCATAGCCACGTCACCGCATTTAGCGCGCTGCCTCTTTAACCTTCTTGTGCCATATACAATAGATTCTAATCACAAAGGCTTATCAGTGCCCATCCTTAGAAACAACATGAATGGCGTACCTTGTGTAGTGTGTAAAATCATCCTCCAATTGGTTGATCACACGAGCCACCATGACTCCCTAGCCGTGCCCGCCGCGCCCCTCACTTCTTCGAATCCAGCAGCTCATTGCTTCTCATTGCTTCCCTTTGCGCCTGGCGCGGGGAGCAGGGCCGGCATCTGATGACCTTGCAGCGAACTTCCTTCGTCCATGCCCTGCCATCTCGCCAAAACGAGTAGCTTCCCGCTGCGAGCGAGCTCGAGGTTCTTGCTCAGGCGGTCGCGCCGCACGATAAGCTTCGATAAAATGCTAGGAGTCAGTATTTCCTGCAGCCTCTTCAAGTCGCAGTGGTTTTCGTTCTCAACTGCGATGAAACGTGAATACAGGGTCACGGCTTCAACCAAAATAAATACCTTCTACAACACCCTAGAAATACTCTCGGTCTTTGATGGTACAACCATCGAGCGCCTTGGCGCCCGGTTGATCCAATGATGGAGAACGGGATGGCGTCAATCAAGATGCGGGCGCGCTCAGCACCAGCCCCGGCGGCGGTCTCTGTAATAATGGCGCGAATCTAGCATAGCCACGTCAGGCTGGCATCAACAAAGCATGGCACTCCTAACATACGCGCTTCTTAATTACGATACACGCGAGTATCAGCCTTTGGGATGAGGGGGATAAGGTTGACCTAGTTCCCTAGGCGTTTCATAATAATGTCCAGAGGCTTAAGGCTACTATTCCAAGCACGACGGCGAAAGAGAAGACTGGAAAGCAATTTTGATGGCACATGCGTGTGCCCTGTAGGACGGATGAAGTAGAGGCAAGCGTGAACACGCATTGAATCCGTTTTTCGCTCTGAGGTTGCTGTTCCTGGTACATATAAGCCCCATGCTGGTCATCAATGAACTCGGAGCCAAGAGCCACGATCGCCCACGTAGGCCCTGCCTTGAAAATTTTGACCCTTGTCGTGATGTAGTTCTTGGCGAGAAATCAAGCGCAGACAGAGTGAGAAGTTGCGAGGTGATTATAAAGCCGCGACAAACTCGGATTTAATTGAGGATAGTGTAGCCATGAACAAGAGAGTCGGTGAATAATGAGAAAGAGCCAAGGAAGAGAGCGATTTGATCGAAAGCAGGGTCAGGGCTTGGTGATATAGCTACGAATTGCATGTTGACTCGTTGATGGTCAAAGTCAGCAACGACTTTGTCCAATTTGATTGAAAGCAGGGACAGGGCTTGGTGATATAGGTATGAATTGTATGTTGACTCGTCTGCAGCCATGAACAGGAGAGCCGGTGAATAATGAGAAAGAGCCAAGGAAGAAGGGGGACGGGTCCAAGAGGGACATCAAATAATTGTTGAGGGATTCGTCGAACTGCACTACCATATCAACAACAGAACAAAGCCTATGTTATCAAACGCACAATCTGACTTACCTGTTTGTGGTCTTTCGAAGGCCCTTCTCTTCCTCTCAAGCCTTCTTCCTTTCCTGTTCGTCTCGGCAATCATGTCTGTTTTCAGCTCGTCCCTAGCATTCTAACCAACCGTGAACTTTCATCTCCTCGCTATGAAACGAAGCACCTACCATCCAAACAGAATAAGAATCGTGAAGATAACACCAACTCCAAACGGCATCTTCGTCAACTCTCCCCTGCTTTTTCGCGTTTGCAACCTCGTAATCGCGCTTTTTGAACACCAATTTGAGCCTTTTCGCCTTCCTTTTTGTAAGTTCCTTTTGCAAATGAAGTAGCTCGGGATGGATCCCTGATCATCGTGGGCGACATGTTATGGTTGATGCCTTTTCTAGGCGGCGTTGCTGACCCAGATGTGTTGGAATCAGATGACGAGGGAGCAGCATAGGTAGTCGACTGGAAGCGGCTCCAGCGGTGGCAATATGACCTATCTCCCGCACACTAGGAGCCGTCGCATCCAGAGATTGGAGGTCTTCTCTTCTATTTGTGACATGTGACATATGACATGTTTCCTGCACATTTCTACTCGTCTAGAGCATAATACAATTCTTTTGTAAAGTACTTGTTCAGCCAAAATTCAGTACTAAATGCAAGACAAGTTGTCTTCGTCAAATGAGAATCAGCCTTTTCTCCGAAACGGGGGACTAGAGAAACTAAGCTACGAAGCTGACTTAAAGGCACTATATCACCTAGTGGGCGACCATTGGCACGATGAGCTCTTTTCAGAACATGCAGCGATGATGCAGGTTCGGGGGCAGATGCAGTGGCTTGGGGGATAATGTCAAACCGGTCCACATAGGCGACGAATGGATTATTTGTCGCAAATGCTGGGGTCTGCCTGTTCGGAATAATTCGCATGATTACTCTGAGTTGCGCAATTGTATGTCCTGTATCATCTTTGAATGAGCTTGAGCCTTGAATTACCGACCAACAATTGAGCATTACCTTTGAGACCACTATATGGCCATCGCGAGACTGGATCAGTGTTTACCACAACTGGATCGCATCGACCATGTTGCCATTCAGCGGATGGAGGAGAAGCATGGACAGCCTGCGAAGGCAAGGGACCATGTGGGTAGTGGTATGACTTTGATTGCACCCGAACTGATGTCCAAACGTCAACAACATCAAGTGGGAGGCGATCGGTAACAAGTGCTGGTCGGCGACCACCAATCGCATGGTATTGTTTGGTGCTAATACGAATGAAAATAATTGGCGAAGGCAGCTGGAATATCTGGTATACCATACTTATCAACAAGTTGATCAAGATTGAGTCGCCTGTAAGTTGGATCTCTTCGTAAATGGAAAGCAGTGTGCTCCACAGCGAATGTACGATATGGGAGAGGTGCATTGAGAATTTCGCCTCTCACTAAGGCAGCAGCGCGGGCAAAATAATTGACTTGGGATGAGGTGTACCCTGTTCGTCGTTTAATGGAGTTTGTGCTGCCACCGTCATGATCAGAATCATCGCTATCGCCATTCTGATCCTGGGCCTCAACGATTCCTTCAAGAAGCTGCATAGCTGCATGCTGATCGTCAGAGTCTCGCAAAGACGTCGCAAGATCGAATTGGCGACATTTTTCTTCCCTGTCAAGATGGCGAACAATCTGGGCCTCGTATTTTTGATTGTTGGTTGAATGGGAAGGGTGCTTGATCTCAGAAATATGTGCTCGCTCAGTGACGTCAGCAGACCACTGAATAGGAACTCCACAATTGCGAATGCTAGGGGCGACACTCTGAAAAGATTCCAATTTTGGAATATGCCAGTGTGTGATCGGCACGTTCTTCTTTCCCCTTCGAGCCCCAGCTTTAATTATCGCATCTTTATGTTGATGAAACAGGGAAAGTGACTGTTCAATCTTTGCGCAGTCCCTATCGGAAATCCGGGGTGCCTGAGCTGCGTAGCGAAAATCCATCAAGGCCCGGACTGCTATAAGGAACGAGCGATCGGGTGTAGCACCAGCAATGACACTGATCAAGTATCGCTGAATATCCCTATGCTCACGGCCAGTAACTTGTTTTAGATTTGCTATCCCCTCAGCAAATTGTCGATAACCAGTGGCAGGATGCAATATCGAAAATCGGAAGTCTAGTTCAGCACCTCCAATAGCACGAATGCACCATTTGACGTCATGGTCCCAGAATTGCTTATGCCAGTGATGAAGAGGTTCGGGAGTCAAGAAGACGTCAGGTTGTGCCAGTGGCCAGTCCCTCCAGAAAGGGCGATGGACACCATTTAGGCGATACGTCATCGCAGCTGCTCCATATGCCTTGAGGTCCAGGGGATCTGCACCTTGAGATTCAAGAGATATTAATTGTGAAAGAGTCTTCTCGGCTGTCCGGGATGGGTGCCGGAGCGGATCGCCGAATTCTTTATATGATGCCATAGTCACAGCAGAAGTTTTCCCTGCAACACCTGCTATCATCGCTGCCTCTGGGGTATCAGCAATGTATGCGACCAATGGTGTGAAGCAGTATCGCAGAGATCCCACTGGATCGGACATCATCACTCCGATCTCAGCTGCTTTCTTAAGTGGCTGAGTGATGAAGTCCAGGCATGCATGAAATAGGCGAGCTGTTAGCATACCCTGGACCTTTTTGTCCTTTTCGATGAATTTCGGAATGGGTAACAATGCCAGGAGGAGAAAGAGATGGTTAGAAGCCTTCATACGAAAAGCGAAGTCGATATTTGCAAGCGAGATAAGAAGGGGGTGAGCTTCCCGGCCACCTGTCATGGCTGAGATATTCGTCTTGTCGGACGAAAGCATTGTACCTAGCAGCGTCGCCCCTTCAGGTAACTGCGACTAAGTTGTGTGAGTGGCACTTGTCATTAACAGAAAACGAACTTGAAGGTTCTGACCTGTATATCCCAAGCGGCATCTCCTGTGCGCCATTCTGTGAATACTCGCATCAGTCCTCTTGCATTATCGAAGACCTGGAGTGGTTTGTAGTGAATTCGTCCTTCAAGAGTAGGGGCGCGCAGTAATGACTGCAGGCACTCAATAGGGTTGCGAAAGAATAACATGAGAGGCTTTTTAGTCGGGCTATATGCTTCCCAAGGCTTGAATTTCCATTGGGGACCCTTTGGAAGCATCTCAGCCCGCGAGCGAAGATCTTTTGCAGATTGGAAAGAGAGCTTAAGCGATCGCACCTGGAAGAAGCAAATAGTAAATTTGCATGTGAATTCGGTGGAAAAAACATACCAGCTTTAAAGAAAGAAATTTTGTTATGTTCGCCATGCTCAGGCCTGACATTAAGAGAAATGAGGCTAGCTCCCACTCTTCCTTCGACGAAAATGGATAATATAGATTGGCTGCTCGCTGCCTAGCATACGCATCAGTGTCGAAGTTCTCTAGGAAAGTTTTCCCTTTTCCAAATGTCTGGCCAGCCGAGGGATGCTCCTTGATGATAGGTTCGAAAGTCGGCTCAGCTGAATCCATTGGCTCATGAGGAGACAGTGGGCTATTATCATCAACATCCATAGTGGCCTCTTCCATGTTGCAGGCTCCACTTGCTGACTGGAAATTAACTGAGGCCTCGGTGTCAAAGCCCTGGTAGGATACATTGTTTGCCGGTTCGTTTATGACAGAAATTTCTGATTGCATGGCAGCAATCTCAGCAATATATGGCAAGCAGGCACCAAGTGGTTGGTTCATGTGGGCCATGACAGCCATTCGCGTCTTTAACTTCTTGGCACATAGTGGACAACGAGGCATTCGATTATCGTCGTGGTTGCAGTTAAGTCATGTGAGAAAATCCGGCAATTACTAAATTAGGCACGGGCACACGGCGATTACTGGATTATGCAGCTATGAACCTACTTGCGCTTTTTCCCTCTGGGTCCATACGATATACCACTCTCCCCATTACATTCCAAATCCTTCTCAACATCTTCTTTTTTCATCTTGTTTTCAAGGTACTTTCGCCAGGCAGCTGGAAGTCGGTTCGATGTTACAAAAGCGAGACCAATATGCTGAAATTGAGTTGCTGGAAGCGAAGGCTGCACCTTCTGGAGACTTGTGGCATGCCACTTTCCTGGCTTCCATGCGATTAATGTGTTTTTGGCATTTTGGACCCGTATCCCATATTCGGCGAAGAAAAAGTTGCCCCCATATGTGGAATCTGGGTACGACCTGTCGGTATTCCATGAGATCGCCCAATCATGGGGTTGCTCATCTCTATGGACAGCCCTAGATGCACATCCTATGAGAAATTATAGTGGTAAAAGTAATGCTGCACTTACCGCGAGTAATTGCTTGCCATAAGGCCCATAGGTGGAGCGAGCTCAACATCGTGGAAGTTGAAAGAACTTTCGCCAATCACTACCTCATATGAACCTTCCCGAGTTGTTGTCTTCCAGTCGCGATTCATTGCTGGAAGGCCATTCTTGTGAATGAAGTCTTCAAAATCGCTGATGATCTCGTCGGGTAACCATGCCCGGCATAGGTTCCAAAATAGTGCAAATACTGCACTTGTCTGCTGGGCAAGGTTGTCCACCATTTCTTGGTCCTTCTTTCTTCTTTCAATATTCCTAGCCCAGTCGAACGCAAGCTTCGACCGGGAGCCAGCTGAAAAACCTGCGAGGACCAAGGAGCCAGGATCGTCTTTCTGGGGCAAAATCAGTTGCAGTATATTAGGAAATGGCGAGCACGCACTCTAACGTTCCTTTTCACTGCTATGCTCAGCTGAATCACCTGATTGACGAAATGTATGAGCTCAGGGTGCTTGCAGAAATCCCGAATAACGATTCCAACCAATTGGTCTTGAAATACGCATTAGTGGATGGCTGGAAAAGTCTGGAGTACGCTTACCTTCTTCGTCTCTGAAAATGGCACTTTGGCCAGGCAGTAAATCATGCATAAGCATCTCCTCGTCTAATTCATGAACTGGGAGGCGCGGGGTGCGACGGTCCTTCATCTTGCAGTTCTTAAGATGGCTGTTCCACATATCAAATATTTTCTTGTTCTCAGCGATCCAGTGGCCAGGTGGGGGGTAGATCGCTCCGACTCCAAGGTCGATTGCAACAAAAGTAGGGATGCTATCTAATAACTGCTGCTTGCGAATCACCTGGAATGGTGATTTCCAGTTCAGGCCGGCCTGGAAGATGAAGAGTCGCTGCTGTTCCTGCAGTGCGCTTTTCAGCTTTCGGCGATCTTTCAATGCTTGAAGAAGTTGTTCGCTAACAGTGTTCCCATGGCACAGAGGGTTGTTGCAGAAAGAGATAAAGTTATTGACAAGTTTCGAGGGATCTAGAAGTTTCGGTGGGGCCCCAGCATCCTTGAGACATGTGGCTAGAGAATGGGCAACTGCCTGCAAAGCATTTTCGGTGGTTGCAACAGAAAGAAGATCAAGGAATGCAGGATCGGATCCAAGGATGTCAGCACAGTGCTGAAACATCTCGTTTGCCTTAGAGCCACCCATAGCAGAGGATACTATAGTAGCAAGGCGCTGCGAGTGATGGAACTGAGATTCAGAAATAGCGGGCGGTTAGCACAGCCACCATACGTCTTACCTGCAGGCTGCCACACGCTATGCCACAACTCGTTGCACTGGGGAAAGACCAGCCTTAGCCCTTGTTTCATGCCGTGCTGACCGGAGCGGGCAGGTTCTAGAACCAATGCATACGGGAAGTGAACTCGCTTTTCTACTGCATCCTCTCAAGCTGCGCGGAAATTTGATCGAAGCTCCCATGCTCCACTGGCAGCTAAACCGCGCTCCAATCACCACCACCTGGGCCTGCAACTCCCGCATCGCTCCAACCCATCTCCCACAGCGTCTGGAACACCCAGCAGCCTCCGTCGAGGAAGCTCAAGATTTTGTGCGTCGAAGGACATCCGAGTAAGGTGCGGCACCCGTCCTCCTATCCAAGTGTCAGAGTACTAAGGTCTCCTGCAGTATGATAGCACATTGAGACCCGGAGCGATGTTCCTTCTCAAACCACCCGACCTACACACATTCCAGCTCTATGACCATCTATGCAGCTGCGCCCATCCCTCCTTCCTCTCCCAAATCTGCCCCAGCAACCTCAAGCATCACAACCCCACTTTATCGCCGCATACGACAACCAAGCCACCTATCCGGTAAATAGCACCAATCCGTTCCCATTCTTACCCGACCATCGTACCGCCCAGGCAGAAGTGTGGCAGGTTCCGGCACTCAACAACAGCAAGTGGTAAACCCGTACGCGAAACGGTTGGCGAAACAGACAATGGGGTGGCGGCAAAGGCCACCAGCACCGAAAAGGGATTCAGATGGAGCTGCTAATCAATACAAAGGTCTACCAGGTCACCATGCACCACCATCTCTCCGATCGCGCGATAAATCAACTTCTCAACACTCCCATTCTATGCGACTACATTCTCCACCCCACTCTTTGTCCGCCCCGTCTTCTGATGAAGAAAACAAGCATGCCAACTTTAATCGGCAGGGCTGTTGTTGGCCCCGCAAATGATTTTGGATCCAAGCCAACTATGGTCTTACCAGCCCTACTGGCCATTCAAGGCGGGCGGCAGCGCTTCCGCGCCGCTTGCCTACAAAATTAAGATTGATCCGTTCTAAGGAATGGTGTGGGTTGGAGATGGAGTTGGCACCTTATCGTCCGCCGAGATTATCATTCTTTTGGCGTGGACTACTAGTCTGCAGGCGACACTCTGCGCGTACCAGCAGTGTAGGCCCTCCAATTGTTTACCTTGTCTTTTAAGGTTAAAATCTGTGGCTCAGCACACTGCGGACGATGGAGAAGGCGTTGGACTCCAAATTCTGGAAGATCGTATCTAGTCTATGCCTGTAGACGGCATTAGCGGCGAACGCAAGGATTTCCTCCATCAGATGCTGCAGAAGGATTCAGCTGATCGGCTCAGAGTCGGACAACATGGGGGTGCACCCTTACTTTGCTGGAGTGCGCGCGTTCCTTATTTTATCGAAAGCGGCCCCGTAGCCAGCGCGCGGGAATAGCCATATGTACAAGCGCCAACCTTCTTCCCCTCTGGTCACGCCACCAGAAATCTCAATAGCCCAGACCTAACACAAGAAATTCCAGCACCTCGACCAGTCCTCCAAGCTGCTAGAAACACTGCCCAACACTTGCTTGAGTATCGGTGCAGGAGAAGGTGGCAACCCGTTTGCCGGATCGCGCCAGAAATCGAAGAACACAGATCTCTACATGGTTCTTTCGGTGCATCTTAACTGCCGCTTTCACCACTGGGATCTCCTTCCTTCCAGCAGCTCCCTCAAATCTCGCAAGGGAAACAAAGCGAGATAAATCAAGTCCGGGCTGGGAAAGACCACGCATCAACACCTTCTCAACCAGCTCTCTGCTCTTACTTCGCCGGGTGGCAAAGTCTTTGCCGACTTTGACCCTCAACGCGTCAATATGCAATTCATACCTATATCACCAAGCCCTGTCCCTGCTTTCGATCAAATCGCTCTCTCACTCCGCAAAATTCTCCGATCAGCGATAACATTTACGGAGGGTCCAATAACAAGAAACATTCCCACTCAAGACAAACGACATACCCTGAGGTTGCGCCGCTCTCAACGATGGATGACGCCAATGACATAGACTTGATATTTCAACAACGGGGACAAATTCTGCGCCGTGCCGGACTACCGACTAATCAATCATAATTAGCTCCCACCTCTCAACTGACACTGACATTATATGGCGTGCCCGCACCCCTTTACGGCGGCCATCACATCATGGGCCCGGGAAGGCCACTGGGATCTGGTGTAGGAATTATTGGGGGGACATGAGGACTTTACCCCCGGTTGTAGGCGTTGGGATACCCATTGGTCTGAACACATGGGAGGAATAGTCGGCGCTGGGATTGGCTTGCCTATCGCCACGCCACCTGCAATGGGAGCACCGCATCAACATTCTCATGGGCCACCTCCACCTCGTTCGATGCATCAACATCAACAACAAATGCCATCCATCCACGCCAACGCCCGGGCCCGTCCCCATCAACATAACCATCATTCACATCCATTTCAGCATCAATCAGCCTACAAGAGATTCTGGCGAAATACATGGGTACCCTCACGTGCCTGCAAGACATCAGGACGGCGGTATGGAAGTGAAGTGTTGGAGGGTAGGGTCAGGAATGCGGAGGATTTACGAGGCGCGAGGGAAGTACACGATGCGAGCAGAAGGTCCATCTCACCTGTCAATGTGGGCAGACCATCGAATTAATCCCGGATGGACCATGATATAGTGGGCGCAATGAAAGGTGCAGTGAGGCGACGGATGTGGATGACGAAGATAGGCTAGTCAAGGAACGCGAGAGACGTGAGAAGGAGTGAAACAGGCGGGAAACTGACCGAGATAGGGAAAGAGATGCGGATTGCCACGAGTACCAACGAGAGGCGGGGGAGTGCGAATATCACATTCAACCAACATCGCAACACCAGCATCGACATGGACCCTCCTCCCAGCACCAACATATGCATCCCATGGCATCAGGTCACCGCGGCCACCATCATTCTACCAGATCCCATCACCGTCACCACCACGTTCTACATCGTCATCAACTTCTACTGGGCCAGCCGGTCACGGGACGTCCTCTTCGCCACCTAGCTTGCCCTGCTCAGTCCGCAGCCATGAGAACACGACATTGGGAGGCCACTTCCAGGCCCAGGTCAACTTTCCTCTAAAGCCATTCAACTGCCAGCGAACAAGTCAAATGTACGAGAAAGGGAGACACAGTCGAATCACGGGCATCCAATATGCCCCTAGTTTACGTCCCTCTTGTATAGTAGTCGTTGCCGTTACCAATCCATGAATATGCATGTGCCATCAAAACATTCTGTTTTACGCCCAATACAGGATGATTTTGAGGCTGTGCATGACATATGTGTGACATGCAAATGTGACAACGTGTCTACGATATTCCCTTCTCTCTTCTTGTGTATAATGTCCGCCCCAGAGCTTTCATCCGCCCCACAACCTACATCGCTTACCACAGGGACTGGCTCCAACTCCCACACCCCTTTCACCTTCCTCAGCTCCATTAATGATACATCAGCCAGGAGATCATCTTCCAGATACGAATATTGTGCCCAATCCAGCCGTTTTATAGATGATGGCAATTCCTACAATATTCCAGGACTCAACGATACTCTTATACAAGACATCGATGGTCGAGCTGTTATAGTTACCGAACACTGGCTCAGTACCATGCTGTTTCCAGACGATGCATTCGGTTTCCCCATCAGTGCCAAGTTTATGGGAGAACATTTTCAAGGCAAATTCCTCAACGACTCCAATCTTATCGACCCCGATAATTTTGCCG
Organism: Amanita rubescens; assembly: GCA_015039365.1. Taxonomy (NCBI): domain Eukaryota; kingdom Fungi; phylum Basidiomycota; class Agaricomycetes; order Agaricales; family Amanitaceae; genus Amanita; species Amanita rubescens. Next base: position 28,343 of record WION01000070.1, read on the forward strand.
ACGAGAGCCGTACCTCCGTGTTCCTTAATAGGATGATCTCAACCATTACATGCTTTCTCCGTACCAGAAATCAGTCTAACGTGAACGACATCCGACCCCTGCGCTACTTCACTGCGATTCACTCAACTAAACCAGTTTTGGGTAGCGCAATGAAACGGAAGCCCGATTTAATGCTCATTCGTCTTGCTGGTGATGGCATCATAAGCAACAAATCGTTGTATTGGCACGACGCTCAAGGGTTGGTCGAACAGACCCTTGAAAGCAGGGTACCGATACGAATGACAGAATCGATAATTTCCAAAGCCTACCTGACATTCTGCGCCCAACCCGAAAGAGATTTTGTTACCACTCTTTGCATCACCAGGGAAGGTTTTCGTGTTATTGTGGTGGACCATACCGGTTCGGTGGAGACAGAGCTGATATCTTTCGCCGACCGTTCTAGTACCATTCCGTTCATTCGAGTGGTGATGGGCCTAGCGTTTCTCCCCGATAAATATATCGGGATAGACACCACTATAATCCGCCGCGTTAGACCTAGCGAGTCTGGCACCAAATTCGAGGAACAATACCCACCCTACAACAACAAATTTTCTACCTTATCTGTCGTTATCGATACGTTAAATGGCCCGATACCCAGTTGGCGCACTCCGAATCCCCTTGCTATTACAACAGAGCCTGCCCCTGCTGGCTTCGATAAGAACATCTGTTCAGTATCGATTGACTCCACTGTTTATCGGGTCATCTCCATCATTTTCGAATCCAAAAGTCTTATAGGCCGCTCAACAAAGGTTTTTCTGGTGGAATTGCCAGATGGCGGCAAAGCGGTTGTGAAGGATAGTTGGATCACGATTGATAGGCTGAAGGAAGCGACATTTCTTGAAGGGCTGCACATTCCTTTTGGCCCAAATCTCCTCAAGGATACCGTCCTCAGGGATACCGACGATATTCGAAAACATATTTCGAAAATGGCGATCATATTTGAACGTCGACAAAAGCGTCGCATCGCAATTGATCCTACTGGTGTTCATATTTCTGATTTTTCCTCTCTATGGGAATTAATGGTCGCTCTTCTTGACACAGTCATTGGTACGTGTGAAGTACTTTATGGTTTCTGCCTTGGGTGTTGATCCTGCTTCTCTGCAGCTGTTATGTACCTTGAGACCAAAAACAAGGTTCATCGTGACATTTCGTACACCAATATCCTTCTTCGGGAGCCTGGACAAGATTCGGTTGAGAAGCAATTAATCAAGGATGAATTCAAGGATGGGCTTGGTTTGACGGATATTGAGTCAATGCGGAAAAGATTCAAGTGTCGCGAGGGATTGCTCATAGATTATGATTATGCATCTGAACTATCATCACAGAAAGATAAAGACAGACAGGGAGAGGGCGACGGAAACAAAATGGATGAGAATGTGTCAGGAATCCGGACGGTAAGCTTATTTTTAGACCCAAACCGAATGTCACTTATTGGAAATTTTGCAGGGTACCGCCCCTTTCATCGCGGTGGAATTGCTCCTGTTCGCTCTTCCTCACCGAGTGGTCCATGATCTGGAATCCATATTTTTTGTCCTCCTGTTCATCTGCACCCACCTCGAGGGTCCTAGCGGTACTGTCCGAAGCCCACCTCTCTATGGGCCACCTGGGAAGCAGTCTCATCCTTCCCGTATGAGATATTGGTTTGCCGCCACCAACTTGGTCATGCTTGGAGACGTGAAAAGCAACCATATGTTTTTGTACTTCGAGGAATTTATCCTTCGGCACATCTCACCCTACTTTCAACCCCTTGTGTCGTACATCAAACAATTTTGGATTGCATTGCACCCGCAGAACGACACTTGTCATAGCACAGCCACTGGCCATGATATCGTCAACGTTTTCAAGTCAGCACTCCAAGATAAAGAGTTAATTCTTCAAGCACAGCAATCCCACAATAGCCTTGGGAAACGGGCACATCCAGGTGATCGCGCTCAAACCGAGACTCGATGGGACGCTGTCAAACCAAGCAAGATGGAGTTGCGAAGCAAAGCGAACATGAAGCCAGGGAACCTGCCGAGGCGAAATCCAGTCATAAAACGCCGCAGGGGTTAGTGGTCTACCAATGATTAATATTTGATATTATATCGATCTTGACATCGATTCACGAGCAAAGTTAGTATACCTCTTTTTCTAGCCTTTATGCATTTGTTACTCGTTGCTATTTGTTGGTGTGCCGTCAAGAACTGTTCAATGTTCTAGAACTTAGCTTCACTGAAATTGTCGTCTACAAGTTGTAACATAGTATGCCCAGCGAGAACTTATTTAATATTACACCCTGCTTTCAGAGTTACACGTCATGTACAGAGATGGGTAACAATTACGGAGGGTTACAGAGATAATGTTAATCATCTACAGAGTGCTACAGAGACAAATGCTAGGCAGCCAGTGTTACATAGCATTCCATAATAAATAAGCCCCACCATGGCTCACTACAATAAAAGCGATGCATTACGAGCTATTACAACAAAAAACTGAGTTTGCTGATGTAGAGGCGAATTCGAGCGGTTAGGAAGCGTGCTCTGCGATACCCGTCCGAACATCTTCTTCAAGCGATTGCGAAATCCCTTGGACTCTTTGGCAGTCTGCGACCGTTGGTCAGTCATATCGATGAGGGGAGGAGATAAGAGCTTTAGGGTCCGTCACTTCAGTTCTCCCACGTCGTCCGTCAAAGAATAGGCTAACGCGGCACCGATCTTTCTCACCGCCGAGAGGAGGTCTCGTAGACCTTATTCCCTTCCTTCTACACTGTTCTCGCGCGAGAACTCAGCAACCCAGCACTCAACCTGGAACTCCCTCGCTCATGTCCAACACGACCTCATCTTCCTCAGTTCCCAATCTTGTTCTTCCCACGGGAAAACCGCCGCTGTCATCCTTCTTCCTCTCGTCGTCATCGGCGCCATCGTGATCTGGGACATGGTCGAACGACGGTGTCTCCTTTGCCACCGACCTCGCCCTTCCACAGATTCTCGTCATACAGCCAGCACTTCCGAGCGCAAATCTCGACGGTTATATCCTCCTCGCCCTTATCTGACTACACGTTCTCGCTCAACCTAATATATCCGACAGTTCGTAATGCTTATAGCGCGATGCAAATGTTATTTCGCTCGGAATGCCTGGTGAATGTGTTGACGAGGAAGGACCGTGACGGTAGTATTTCCCATTGTTTGGAATATCGATATCGATAGTAACGGATCGCAACAGGAGTCTTACTGCACAATGCGCACCTACTCTCGGCCGCCCTGATCACGATTCAGATTCTCAGTATCCGTATCCCTCCATCCATCCAGCCATTTTCTCTCTGCGGTTAGTAGCTTTCCGAAGTGATTTGTTTGGTGGAGTTAGCATCCAGTTTGTTGAAATATAGCGAGGGGAGCGGGGTGTTCGAATAGGAATCACGTCGTATTCGTCCGTAGACTAGCTACTTATATAGGCTATAGCGTAGTAACGAAATCTTCTCGGCGCACAGCGCCGTATCCTCAAACGCTCCCTCGCCGAGTCCTCGCCCGCCTCCTACACTTCCTCGTCGTCTACCCCTTGTCCTCCATCTCCATCCGCCTCTCCGTCTCCCCCGGTTCCATCTCCTGCGCACAGCGCGTGTCCAGCCGTACCAGCGGCTGTCGTCTTCTTCGGCGGCCGTACATCCGATCCCAACACTCCCCCTCGGCCGTCCGTCAATCCCATCCTCCTCTTCAACTTCTCATACTGCGGTCGCGGTAGTCCTTTTGTGAATAGATCCGCGACGTTGTCTTCACTTCGTACATAGCGAATCTTGAGTCGTTCAGTCTTGACTAAGTCCCGTACGAAATGTAGAGCGATGTCGATGTGTTTTGTGCGCGCGTGAAACTCCGGGTGATGCGTGATGGCGATCGCCGCTTGGTTGTCGCTAAAGATCGTGGGCGCACTCGGTGCCTTGATGCCTAGCTCGGTGAATAGCGTGTGAAGCCATAAGGCCTGCTTGGCAACGTGAGTGACAGCGACGTATTCAGCTTCGGCGGTCGATAAGGCAATAGTCGTTTGCCTTTTTGAGCTCCAGGCGATGGCTCCCCCTGCGAGAGTAACGACGTAGCCGCTCATGGACTTGCGGCTGGCTTGGGAGGCCCAATCGGCGTCGCAGTAGATTGTTGGTTCCTCAACCACATCCTTCCTCCCCTCGTACCTCGTCACCTCATCCCTACTTCCTTTCAGATACCTGAATACTCTCTTCACAGCAGTCCAGTGGCGTGGTTTTGGGTTACGCGTGAATTGGCTAAGTCGGCTGGCCGGGAAACTGATGTCTCCCCTTGCGATCGTGGCCAAACGGAGTAACTTCCCGATTAGTCCTGCATACGCGTAAGTAGCCTGATCGGACTGTCCTTCCTGATCCTCTCCATCCTCGTAATCCAGACTGACGTTCGGGTCCAGCGGCGTGCTGACCGGGTTACAGTCTTGGAGTCCGAGCTCCTCCAATACCTGGTCAATGTAGTGGGCTTGAGAAAGGGTGAGGACGCGCCGTTCTCGGTTATAGTCAAGTTGGATGCCGAGAATGAACTTGGGCGCGCCGAGAATCTTGATCTCGAATTTCCCCTTCAAGTCGTGTGTGACCTGATTGATTTCTCCTTCCGAGCTACTGATGCAAATGATGTCATCGACCCAAATTAAGAGGATTGAGAACTTAGCGTCGTTTCCTCGAACATAGACGCTATAGTCGCTTTTGGTTTGTTTATAGTTTAGATCTGTGAGAGCATTCGTTAGGGTTTGGTTCCAGATGTTACCCGCTTGCTTGAGTCCGTAAATTGACTTTTGTAAGCGGCATACTTGGCTGGTCCCGTTATCAAATCCGGGCGGTTGTCGCATGTAGATCTCTTGATCAATTTTCCCGTTTAGGTAAGCGTTCTTGACGTCGTATTGCGCGAGATGCCATCCGTTTTGGGCAGTCGTCGCCAAGAGCGCTCTGAGACTTTCGTAGCGTACCACGGGTGCGAAAGTATTGAGATCATCGTAGTCGAGTCCGGGTTTCTGAGAAAAACCTTGAGCGACAAGCCTTGCCTTGAATCTGACGGTATTTCCTTTTTCGTCCTTCTTCTTCAAGAAGACCCATTTACTCCCCACGGCCTTCCTTCCTTCCGGCAACTCCTCCATCCTCCAAGTCCCCATCTTCTCCAACATCCCCAGCTCCTCCTCCATCGCCTTCATCCATTCCTCCTTTTCCCCACTCTCCAACGCTTCCGCAACGGACTTTGGTTCGGAGTCCGTGGTCGCCATAAAGATGAGATCAATCGGATCAACGATCTGATCGATTGCCAAAAGTAGACGATCGGTCCCTGTGCGTGCGTCTGGGTTCCCGAGGAGTTTGTAGTCGACATCCTTGCGTGTGGATCGGACTGGGCGTTCACTGATATTGGGTGTGACTGTTGGGGGTGTTATGGTAGTGGTAGTTTGCGCAGGTCGTGCAGGAATACGAATAGTGAGCTTGTCTGCAGCATCAGTTTGATCTGCGGTTTGATCGGTGGCGGTCTGATCGGGTTGATGCGCCGTTCCTTTTGAGGTAACTTCCCCTGGCTCCCCCTCGGCGCGCAATCCCGGCACTTCCGCCAATCGATTCTCCTCGTGAAATGCAAAATTGCGGGAGATCTTGACAGAATGGTTGGTACTGTCATAATAGCGGATAGCTTTAGGTCCATCAACAAAACCTAATAACTTTCCTTTTTTAGCTTTAGCGGCCAATTTCGAGGCGCGCTGCTCGTCTAAGACCCATACGTCACAACCGAATTCCCGTAGGTGGGAGATGTCCGGTTTCTCGCCGAGCCATGCCTCATATGGCGTCTTTCCCTCCAGGGCTCTCGTGGGTGCACGATTCCGTAAGTAGACAGCGTGTGAAATAGCCTCGTCCCATAGATTGGCTGGGAGTTTCGCCCCTAGCAACATTGTGCGCGCCATTTCAACGATAGTGCGGTTGAAACGTTCAGCAACGCCATTCTGGGAAGGTGAGTAGGGTGCGGTAGGCTCTAGAGCTATACCATTTTCGTCTGTCCACTTCTTTAGTTTCGTATTGACAAGTTCTTTGCCGTTATCTAAGCGGAGCTTCTTCGGTACCTTTCCACATTGGTCCCGGACCATTCTGAAATAGGAAGTGATCCGATCGAAAGCTTCGTCCTTAGATTTCAAAAATAGAAGGTGGCACATTCTCGTCGCGTCGTCCGTGAAATTGATGAAGTAACTGTACTTGTGAATGGACTGTAGCGGTGCTGGCCCCCATACATCTGTCATGGTCCTTTCTCCGGCAATCTTGGAGCGGTGTTTCGCCTCCTGTGGATATTTCTTTCGCGCCATCTTCCCCTTTAGGCAGGTTTCGCATGATTGTGATGCGACCGTGGTTTCATTTATATTTAGACCTGTAACCATATTTTCCCGCCTAGCGCGATTGATTGCGGAAATACAGAGGTGACCATACCGTTTGTGCCATTCGTCCCACGAGTACTCCGGTACCGTGGCAACGAAGGCCTTGTCTCTAGCGCGTAATTCTGCTTTTGCATCAAGCAGATATAACTTTTGGACCTTATGGCCTACCCCCACGAGGGTACCGTCCTTTTTCTTTAAATAGATGTAATCATCTTGGCTTTCCACACGTCCACCAGCGTCCGTGAAGCGACCTTGTGATAAAAGACAGTTTGGTGCATCCGGCACGTGTGCGACGTTTCGTAAATGATGCGTGATGCGCTTTCCTTTTATGGTAAAGTGGAGAATGACAGTTCCTCGTCCTGCAACGCGTAGCGCCCCGAGTCCCTTGATGGTGGAATTCTCTGGGGTGTAGTCAATGAACATTTCCCGCGTCGTACATACGTGAGTGGATGCGCCGCAATCCATAAGCCAGTCGTCTTTGGAAAAGTCCACCAGGGTTGCCATATAGCCAAATCCGGAAAGATCCCCATCGGCTGGTGCGTCCTCGCCTTGTGCCTGATGCGCTTGATCTCGTTTCCCCTTTCGGCTCCTCGGTCCCTGACCCTCTTTCCCGCCTCCTTTGGCCCAGCAATCCTTCGCCAGGTGTCCCTTCTTTTTGCAATTATGACATTCGCGTGTCTCCCTGCCCCTTGCCTGTAGAGCTGTGTCTGATGATGATGGGTCCCCACGATCCTTACGACGACGTTCCTCATCGAGTAATACTCCGATAAGGCTTGATAGATTGATCGTGGCTGTGTCCCCCTGAGATCCAAGATACCCAGAGGTGAAATTGTCCCATGTGTCTGGGAGGGAAGTGAGCAGTATCATAGCGAAGTCGTCGTCAGGGAGTGCACTTCCCATGAGATGTAGCTCCTCCTGCTTCCTCCTCAGGTCCGTAATGTGGGTGGACATGTCAAAGTCCTCGGGGGCGGTCGCCCGAAATAGCGCGCGGCGTGCCGCGAGAATGCCGAGCTTTCCACGACTTTCCTTAACAGTCGTCAATTGATCCCACATCTCCTTGGCAGTTTTGGCACCTAGTAAGTAGATCGTTTCGCTGTTACCTACTGCCAATTCGATCCGCGTCCTCGTTTTCGCATCCCTCTTCTTCCAAATTTTGTAGTCTTTCTCATTCTTTTCGTCAGGTGGTTTGGCTGTGACCACATCTTCAAGATCAAGGTCTCGTAAAATCGCCAAGATCTTTCGCTTCCACGGTAACCAATTCTGGCTATTCAAAGGCTCGATCCGAAAGCTGCCGGCACCGATTGAGATCTCGGTGTTATCCGTTTTAGTGTCTGTTTGAATTTCGGTGGTAGGCATAGTTAATCAGTGATGAGATGCAATCGATAAAGATAAAGCTTAATGAGATAGTGGAAGGGCGGGGCCCATAACCTGTTGAAATATAGCGAGGGGAGCGGGGTGTTCGAATAGGAATCACGTCGTATTCGTCCGTAGACTAGCTACTTATATAGGCTATAGCGTAGTAACGAAATCTTCTCGGCGCACAGCGCCGTATCCTCAAACGCTCCCTCGCCGAGTCCTCGCCCGCCTCCTACACTTCCTCGTCGTCTACCCCTTGTCCTCCATCTCCATCCGCCTCTCCGTCTCCCCCGGTTCCATCTCCTGCGCACAGCGCGTGTCCAGCCGTACCAGCGGCTGTCGTCTTCTTCGGCGGCCGTACATCCGATCCCAACACAGTTCTGTATTCAATATTGTGCTATAGACGCTTTGTATCTCTCGGGAAGGCTTTATCTAATCAATAAGGAAAATGCTGTCGCGTTTACACAGATACTGCGTAACTATACATTCCATTGCCAACTCGGCCCAACTGGATCTCCCCGAGTGCTACAAGCCCCAAACGACAACCGTAATAGCATTAATGAACAAAAGAGACACTGCTCTGCACCACGAACCCAGCCGCTGAACCAATACATCCAATCTGAACACCATTCACGACCCATTCTGGATCATCTTGTTCAACATAGCTCAACGTCTACTTTCATATTAATAAACGAGTAAGAGGAAACGTGGAACGCTCGCCATGGTCCATAAAATGGCCCTACCACCGATCATCTTGACTGTCCCCTTCAACTTCCCAATCGGTGGCTGCATTCTGTTACCTTCCTCTGCCAATTTAGATTCGCCGGCCTTGAGATCAGCTGATCCGTCTTGAATTGGGGTTGAGGAGGAAGAAGGTGTAGGACGAGGAGGCGGAGAGTACCCCGTTATGAATAGCGTGATTGGGAATAGCCGGATGCCTCGTTGATGTCTTCTTCGTTGCCTGTTGATCGGCCTGTTCTTGACCGCAAAAGCGGTGGTGAGAAGTCGTGTCTCTCATTCGTCTTAATATGGTGGGACTTGCTGTGCTTGCGTGGGTCAGTTGTGTGAATCAGATAATAGGAGAGAACACGCACGCAACAAATCTTGATAACCCATCCAATACACAACACGCCTCCATTTCTGTGACTGCGTCGTCGGCATTTGGCCCTCCCCGACGAGCTTTCAATGCCTCCCACCGTTCCTTGATTCCATCCTTCCAATACCCCGGCTACACCTCCCATCCTGACAAAATCAAGATAAGAAAAAGAATCGACGAGTCGTTCGACCCAACGACGCGTATTTCAGATCGAAACGGACCATTCGTGGTTCGTGAGGCCACTTCTTCTCCAGTGGGTGAAAAAGGTGAAGCGGCGTTAGTGGGTTGGCCGCTAGACGGTTCAGAATATTGGGCATCTGAGGAGACGTCTTTGGGTATTGTCGAAACCTGTATGCGGGCAAGGTCAGAGTCAGGTAAGATTAGGAAATTGAGACTCACGTCGTCCCCGACGTTGTCGGTATTGTCATCGTCATCGTCATCGCCGCTCATCCTCACCCTCGTCGCTATAATCCTCATACTCGTCTTCGTCTATGACACCTCCAATATCTTGAGCGATGTTGATCAAGTTCCCCCACGCCTCTTTCATATTCTCATACCTCGCCGCGGAGAGGAACGGGTAATCCGGGACGATCCTATGCGGTGAAATGTCCTCGGGGTTGAGCTGCTTCGGCGGAGGGTGTTGGTTTGGGCTGTCAGGGACGCCTTCGTCGAGTGAATTGCCTTAAAAGGGATCGGTGCTCGGATAAAAGAGGTGGTGGTGGAGCAGAAAGTGGGGGTGTATACCGGCGGAGAGAAGGGTGAGCATGCCGAGAGGTGGATTTGGGTTGCTCCTTCTTCTGAGCCTGAGGAAGGCGGGGAGGGTGAGCGGAGGGGTTTTTTTCCTTTTCCGTCGAGAGGGACGCCGTAACTGAGAGGTTGGATTATAGGGAGGAAGGGGCCGTAGAGTCTGTTTTGTGAGGTAGCCCATATCGTACACTCTCCTTCCTGCTGTGGTCCTGATTTGTTGTTGAGAGCGTTTAGTGTCAGCCCGAGTTTGTAGAAGAGGCGCCCGGTTCCGATCAGTTCCCATTCGAGGATTGTGTTTGCGACCTTTATTCCAAGAAACGCAGTCCGTGACTCGTTCAAAGTGAACGCAGAGGTTGTACGCTAGAGTCTTCCTTGCAATGTGGACGACGATGACGAGTGGGTAGGCTAGACGCGGTGTGGGGAAGCGAAGAGGGTTGTGTCGTGCATGCAAGGGATCAACCAACGGGGGAGTACATGCCAATAACCAATTTTTCGGTGTTGATTCTCGAAGTGCAATTATCCTGAAGAGCCTTTTGGCATGCATTCCAGTCACACAATCCCGCTGGAAAGCGCGCGCCAGAGACGCTTGTTGTCGCTTAGCGAAGCCATCTTTGGCAGCGACGATGACGACGTGCTCGACGGAACTGCTGTGATCAACCGGTCCGAATATGCCGGTCAACATCACCAACGACTACAACAACCCGCAAACTTGAACTCACCGAAATCGACAACGACGAATAGTAATACGGACCCTCTTCCTCAAGGAAAAAGTCAAACTCATCAGCAGGTGGATTCAGTGTAAGTCCAGGCTCTCTACAGTCAGTGTCCATCTTCTTTTTTCTGCTAGTTTCACTCAATAGTATCCCAATAGACCACTCCGATATCAACTTGGAACCAGACTACCAACGGGGCCAATCCCCCTGCGCTTTGTGTCCAACTCGGCTGACTCTGTCCATCCTAGATCTCGTTTGGCCAGAAAGGAAGCAAATTGGTACGTGCTGCCACTACATCGCTTACGGATTTGCTTATGTTGGGTCTATTAGCCGTCAACACGTTTGACGATGGTTCCGAAACGAGAACGTGCATGGATAGAAAGCAGCCGTTATATAGGTGCGTTACCAATTGCGTTTTGCCTTCAGCGAATGTTAATACGACTACAGGTTCATGGACCGTTACACCTCCCACGTCGAGTCGTCTGATTTCAACTGCCACTTAAAAATTCCACGTAAGTATAGCTTAACTTTTTTGATATCGCGTAGCGAGTCTAATTGTACGAAACAGACAAGGACCAGTGAGTACCCAATCCCCCGGCCACCCGTCAACGTTTCTTACTACTACCTACGCACAGCTTCACGGTGAAAGCTGTGATACAAGGTGTCAGTCAGAAGACGAAAAGCGCCAAACGCAAGACCATTCTGCCGGACAAGTACCGTCGTCTTTTCTCTAACAAACTGACCAAGACGAACGAGAAGCTTTCCAGGTTGCGTGTTTTTTTTTCATTCGTCCCTGTTAACGGCTGACATGGTTTGTTCCACAGCGTGTCCAACTGGGTATGGCGTTGAAAAGCTAACAGTGGGAAGCGCCGTGGAAAACCCATCGTAGCTTGGCAGCGCCCAAAAACTGAACAAAGTTTCGCTTTTTCGGTTCGTTTTATGGTCTATGCCCAATAATATTGTAGTGCAGACGAACACGACTGTGGAACTTATGAAGCGAAATGAGCGAAGGAGAGGGAGGCAACCGTGAAAAGACAGGATGACGTGGTGATAGACGAAAGGAGCAAAGTGATCGTGTGGTCTCAGTTGACCGGGCGTCACTAAGAATAGTCAGGAAAAGGAAAAGAGGAGACGCGTCTTTGCGATGGTAAGGTTATTGGGTGTCCGCGATCACGAAGTATTAACGAAATAATGATGAGATCGTTCAGATGAAATTCAAGACGATTGGAAACCCTGCCAAACCTCCGTTAACATTACGTTGGAACGACGCTCAGATTCGTCCTCCAAGGGGAAATTACGGACCACGTATGTGTCGTCGCCTGTGCTTCATAATCACGCCTCAAAAGCTTCAGACTTCGCATCTGGATCTTCGGTTCCCAACCATACGCACGGATCGCGACGGATAGTGAAGATGTATGAAGCAAAAGGCATTTGAGAGCCGAGTTGAACCAAGGTTATCGACCCCGAGGTACGTGTCCATCCGAGATTGACTGAAGGCAACAACTGACGTGGAGCGCTACCATGACAGGATTCGGCATCTCTCCCGAGTCATCCTCACGCTTTTGCTACTAGGCCATTGAAACCTTTGCCAAGCGCCCGTGCACAGTTAAAAGTTGTCGTCCTGTCGCATTGAAATCGACATCGGCGTCAATGTCAACATCAACATCAACATCCTTTTTTCATTCGTCTAACAAGGTCGCTGGTGCGATTGCAGGTGGCGTCGTCATCGGATGTGTTGTGGGAGGGATGTTTGGTGGCATTTTGGCAGACACTCACGATGGTGACTCCCCATTAGTGTAATTTACGTTAATTTTTCAAAATAAGGAGCGGTCGCTCCACAAAGTCATTGTACTTGAGCGTAGCGAAGAGTGTCCGAGCAGCATGATTTTTCGCTTAGCTTTACCCCTCCTCTATGGAATGTCCGTTACCTCTCCCTCCCATATCGCTGCTGCTCAGGCCACAGTACAACACTCAAATTCTCAAGCAAAGAAGGCTGGAATTACGTTGACAGAAAAGGAGAAGCAGGAAAACTGCGTACCGCTCGCGGTAAAAAGACGAGTCACCCTTGGTTCGCACCGTGCAAAGGTGCTGTTGGCCTCGGGCGCGATGGCATCTGACGATAACGACCTAGTTCAAAACACCCGGACGACTGAAGATAGGTATTTGCAGCTCGCATGGTGGATGTCGCTCAACTAGATTGGCGCCCAAAGCAAAAGACAAGGGGGAAGGTGCAGGAGAAGCCGAAAGCACCCGCCATGTACTGGCCGAAATGGTACTGGGACTTGACGGGTTTACTGGTACGATCGATCTCTCGCCTCGAAACAATTACGCTGCTAAGTTGGCGTGGATTGCTACCCTTTGCTTCATCCAAGGGAACATGGTTGGATGTACGACGTTCCTTCTTCCGTCTGGGAAACTTCCAAGCATGGATCGTTTCTCCAACCCTCTCGATTCGATTCTCGCCGATCTGCTTCTTCATCATGGACTTTCATTGGACGAGTACCACAAATCTAAGTGTTACAAACGGTCGGAAATTATTAGGTTGAGCGAGTGGGTGTGGTAAGAATTTGCGGGTTCTTGTACAGAAGCCTCGGAAACGACCGTGGTGGGATTAAAGGATAGCGGATGATGATGAATACGTGGATATCGTCACTGTTACCCTCGGTAGTCAGATTGGACAGATAAGGGCGGGCGAGAGTACTGAGGCACGCAGGCCCACACAGGATCTATCGGTATACTTCAGGTTCAGCTTCTCCTTGACGCAACTTGAGCAAAGGAAAAGACAGTAATGAAAAAAATAACCGCTCACCACACCCTCTTGTAGTCGCCAACTCGATCAACTCAGTCCCCTTCACCCCATCTTCCATCCCTCTATAAGCCCGCTGGGCACTTTCAATACGCCTCTCCCAAACACTGTTAACTTTGAAAGCTGAACCCCATGGTAGGCTAAGCCTGCATAAGAAGGAGACGGGGTGTGGAGGGCGTGTAAAGCTGGAGAAAGTAGCTGAGCTCCGAGGCGCGCCGAATTGCCAGCAAGGCCCATGCCTTTCATGCGTCGTGTCTCAGCGTAACCGACGAAATCGCTCGCTATAAGAGAGACGAGCCTCGAGCTCAGCGTTTGTTGACAAATGTTTTTCGCCACTGCCAGTCCCAGACTCTTTTTTTTAAAAATAAGATCGTGTATATTCATCGTAGTACAACTGATAGTAGATCAAAAATGTAGAGAGCAATGCGTCTTCGGGTATCGTAAGTATCATTATGCAAGTAGGACGAGGTAAGCCATTGTCAAAAGATCGTTAAGTAGGAAGCAGTCCGACCAGACTCCTTCCCAGTCGGTTTTCCTAATGGTGAGAGACGGTGGATGCTGAAAAGCATCACGCACTAACGCGCTCGCTACGGCTAGTATCAGTCAACGTGTAGTAAAACAACGCTAAGGCAAAGTTCTTACGTCCAGATAAATGGACCTGGATGAAGCAAGCGGATTGTTCTCTCCTTGCCGAGGGTTTTGAGCCCCTTCTTCTTAACGTTCAATTTCGTGACCTCAACGAGACCTTCCGCCTCGGCCTCCTCGAGCATCGTATTCCACCAATGTTTCTTGCCACCGTATATCTTGTTGCCAATCCAGAAAAGCTTGGACATCGCATCGTTGAGATTCAGAGGTGTGTTCGCGCCGCCATTACGCTGAAGCCATCCGATGAGATATTTGAGATGCGCTGGAACAGCTCGGGGGCCGTTTGTAGATGCCGGCCCGTCCAGGGATACGAATGAAGTGCCGGACTCCTCGCTGCGCGGGATTACTACGGATGGAATCGCATTGGCATTTGGTGTTGACAGCGGCCCCTGGCAAGCTGTGTGAGACAGCTCCCGTTGAGCCAGTGGAAGGTGATTACTAGTCAGAATTGTGTCGACAATCGGGGCCTCGCAGTCAATGCTGGGTAAAGTCCGCCCGACGGCGAGCAACGACGCGCCGCCATCCAGAGTCAAGCGCGGCCGGACTCGCAGTTTCAGGTAGTCTCTGCCAAGTAGCCGCACCGAGCTGTCGTTGCTCGTCATCACGAGGGCCGAAGGGGAGAACACCACGCATTTCCCCGTCGCAAGAAGCATGACATCTTGAAACCACTGTGCCGTTTCAGCATTGTCACCTGCAGACACGTGCCGTGCAAGATGTGTACACCACGACGGCGAGGTGAAACGGTGGCAGATGATGAAAGATGCGAGGTCGAGAATGGTGGATGGGATGACCGTAGGCTCCTGGACATGCGGTGAGCGTGGCGAACATCTCACAATGGGGCGGTACCTACCTGCGTGGCAATAATGACACGTGTGGAGAGATGTCGCTGCAGGCGGATGATGCTTGAGATCGACTGCGTGAGACGGGCAGTGCTGCTGTTGATGAGGTACTTGTGAGCCTCATCGAGGACTACGACGCAAGTCAGGATGATTCTGAGTGAATACATTTTCGGCAAGACGTACCAACAATCTTGCCGTTCAGTGATCGCCATTGCATGAATAAGCCTAGGACGATGTCAAACAAGATCCCTGCTGTTAGACCTGAGTACGAAAGGAACAATAAGGTCCTGACCAGCGCGTGATTCGGATGTTGTGCTCACTGTCAAGGAAGGGATCCGTGAGGTCAACGAGTACCAGCTTTCCAGCACAGAAGTACGACTGAATATCCGGTGCTTCTGGACGAAGGAACGCGTCAAGGAGATCGAGGCGAAGCTTGATCATTGCCTTTTGCGTTGGGTTCAGGTTCTCAGCGTTGATCTGTCGCTTGAACTCTGGTTGTCATCAGCAACAAGAAAGATGCCAGACCCCGACTTGCCTTGGTAGTTGAATGCATCCACGCCCATGTTACGGATGATCAGAAGGGCGGAATGCATGTACAGGGGCATCGTCTGGCGCACTGTGAGCATCTGTGTCTGCGCGAGTTAAATAACAGATTACCTCCGTATTATCGCATCCCATGATTGCCAGCATCCTGTCCGCAGTGAGGTCTTGGTCCGAGAAGTAGAAGGGTTCGACGCGAACGTGCGGAAGAGAGGCGTATGCACGGCGTCTACGCGTGACGTTGCTTGGGCTAGTGATGACGCGAGGGAGTGAAGAGAATCACAGCCGGTGGGAAGAAGCTTACGAGCACAGCACTGTGACCTTTGGGAGGCGGTCTCGATGTTCTTGACTTGCGTTCTCAGATGCGGGGCATGACAAGAAGGCAGCCTCAGCAGGTCGATTACAGTCTTGCTCGTCAAAATGAAACCTGTCGTCGCTTGAGCGTGGCAATATAATCCGGTTCAGAAGCGTACACGAGTGCTGTGAGTGGTTGAGGCAGTCGCCCGATCCTTGAGTCCACGACCAGGGAGGCCTCCAAAATACAAGACAAGGTGTGGCTCTTGCCTGAGCCCTGATCCAGTCCTTCGTCAGTGGCATCGGTCCTCCAAGCCCAGATAAGACTCACTTGCACACCGCAGATGACCCCGCTGCTCGGGGTATTGGTGTTCATATATAATCTGTCCCCGTTCGTCGTCCCGAGCAGTCCGCGAGAAGGGAAAGCTTCGGCATGGTGCCTCACGGCGGCAAAGTTTAGCAGAGGCGACGTGATAAGCTGATGTTGGAGGAGTGTTTCGTCTGTTTCGTCATAGCGGTCGTCGTGGCCGTTAGCTTCCAGGAAGGCCTGTTCATCATCAAGGTTCATGGTCACCGTGTGTGCGAAAGAGGAGTGCCGCTGAGTTCGTATTATGTAAGTAAAGATATGATCATCAAGGGAATTGAATTGATATAATTCAATATGCAGGCACGACTTTCACACCACCGCCGTGCCATTTTCACCTGCACCTCGTCGCGTACCTAAAGCATCCCCATGTTTCAACCATGATGACATCGTGGTACTAAACGCTAATGCAAGTTCTAATGAACAGGACTCGCTGTTTAGGTTCCTTCCCGCTTCCACAGGATTCAAAGGAAGCGAACCACCTTCGGAAAAGGACTTGGAAGACGAAGAAAAGGGTAAGGAAGGAGGAAATGACGAGGTAGGGGACAAGGAAATGAGGTACCTCAGTAAGCACGCTCACCCGGATCTTCGTCACTTATCTGACGAGACTCGGACAACGTAGACTATCGCATCAACGTTCAAAAAACCACTCTCAGTACTGCCAACCTTACCAGTTACCACACGGTCCACACCCTAATCCTCGCCTTAAACGATTCCGTTCTTCCGGCCGTCGTTGATACGCCGCTTCAGCCAGCTTCAATGGCTTCAACAGTACAATCATGAGCCATGTATATAGATCTATCTTCCGGCAATAGAAGGGCTCGTGCCAACGCAAATGGTGCAAATAATCAGATATTTCCTCGGGTTCTGCCATCACATTGGGCAAGAACTTAGAAGTGATTGACGGCGATGATTTGGACAAATTGGACGAGCTTCTTGCAAAGTTCCACAAGAAGTATTCCAGTATGTGGGTGTACCCGCATACTACCCCAGCAACACCCGCTTACCCATTACCGCAACCTTAATACCGAATTTGGTGCACTCAATGGCCTTTGTTCCTCAATTGCCGAGTCACAGCTCATAGAGGGTGTCAAAGGCCCATACAGACGTGGCAATCAAAATGAGCCCTGATCTCCGATACACCAACTAACGGCCTATAGAATCTGTTTTGCCGTCCAACAACATGAAACTTACTTCTGAGGTGTGCGATATGACTGTTATTGATGGGATAAAAGTTGATACGGGTTCTACTGAACAGAACTCGTCATATTCAACCCATTCACGCCTACGACCTCTATACACTTCTCCGGACTCAAAAGAAGCGCAAATAATGAAGGACAGTGAGACAAAGGGAGAATACAAAGTAGGAGGTGTGGAAACGACGTACCGTGGTAAGCACACATACCTGGGCCTTCGAGACTCCTCTGATGAACCCTTCAATGACGTAGGATCACTCAAGACTCATCCTCCTGCAACTAACAATTTTGAATCGACCCAAGAGCCATCTGTTCCGCATAGTGTACAAGCCCGTTTGCGAGGCGTCGCCGAAACGCCGCCTCAAGCACCTACAGAAGTTTCCAATGGGAACGACGAAAGGATCTCAATAGTCTCAAGCCAGGGGCTCGGATGCACTCGTACTAGCGTTGATGCTGTCAGTGGCCCATGGACATGCAAAATTGCAACGTCAAACATAAAGTGCCAACATATCGACGTAATACACTATTGTACTGCTGCAGCACGTCCGCCGGGTCGTTTCCTCTGCTTATTGCCACTTTGCTGAATCGTTTCACTGACGTAGAGTTCGCCGTTCCTTTCGTCCATTTCCAACATCAGTGGTGCTGCACTCCTAGACTGTATGAAAACCATGAGCATGAGATCAACGTCAATGTCAGACTCAAGATATCACTGACTTCCCGCTTCCATTTGCCGTTTAACCACTTTCCATTAGCCGCCACAGTCAATTTAGCTACGGGAAACACCTTATATGTCCTTGTTTTGTCGCCAGCAATGTAAGTTGCAATCAAATTGTTCTTAAATATAATGTATCTTCGCTTGACAACGTTGAAGCGTGAGTGTACTTTTTAAAGAATAAAGAAACCGGGGACTGACGGTACGATCGCGATGATGGAATGATAAATAGGTTGTACCGGATGGTATCAGAGCCGATGCTATGCTGAGACGAACACCTGTTTCAAATGGATGCTCTTTTTTGACAACCGGCAAAGTAAATTGTCCTCTTTCTAGCGTTAAAGCTGGCGTTTCGTCCTTGACCACAAAAAATGCCTGTGTCTTCTTGTTTTTCCAAAGAATACATATCTCCGTCGGAGGTTCGTGCCCGGGGATGCTAGACTAAAATGATTTCGCGTGAGATACGTCAAGAGCCTAAAGAGCTTAAATTTGGAATGCCACTCACATGGGTGTCTTTCGCTGCTCGTTTCCACTTGCCAATTAACCATGGTGAATTACCCTTGGTCAGCTCAGATACACTAACACTCTTCGCCTCGTCAGTAGTAGTTTCGATCGAGATTTTGTTAAGAGAATGCTGGTCGCCGTAGAATGAGAGAAGTTTGATCTGTTGAAACGGTATGAGCCTCTTGGTCTACTTAAAAAAACCCGGAACTGACAGGTTGACGATCGGCTGGTTCGTAAGAGGAATCAGATAGTCGGATGTCAGTGGCAAGAGGAATGTTTAGATGTGGAAAAGGCGGCTTCATGTTCTCGTCGTACTCGGAGTCAGAAGCTGGCTCGTGAGTGTCACGAGGAGAACTTGTCGCCGCCACAGAAGTGCAAAGCAGGAACGAAAAGAGAGAAAATGAGAACAACATGATGATGTTAACCGACTCGGAGGAGTGAAGGATACGGATGGGTGGTTACGAAGACCAACTCGGCCCAGCATTAACTGATGCGGATTTTTATCAGTGTGATCCGAGGCACAGGCGTGAACCCTCTTTGAGATTAAAGTAACCAACGTGAGCACAGCTACCCTTCCTCATCCGCATCATCCTCGCTATCCCAACTATTTAACCCCAGATCCCTCACACTCGACACAGCAACTAACAAGGGATGATTTGAATCAAACATCGCCAAGAGCTTGGCCATATCGTCCAATGCAAACTCCTCAAACTCCTCAACCAACGCCATATCTTCCTTGTCTGTCTCCGGGTCAGACGCAACCTGATTGGCACGGCTCTTCCGCCTATCAGCGAACCCCTGCAGTTGCCGTTGCGTCGCTTCAATGATACCAGTGTGGTACTCTTGCGCGAGCGCGCCAACTCCACCGATCACGCGTATACAGTCTGCAAATGCCTTATAGAGTGACGCTAGGAATGATGCATCTTGCTCAGTATTGATGCAATTGACAAGCTGGTTCAGCGTCGCGGATACCATCTGAGTCGTCAGCGTCCCGCTACTTTTCCCAGCCACTAGCAATAGCGGAATCAGCCTAAATAGGCATTAATTCCTGATGACTACAGTTGACGACAAGATGACAACTTACATAGCACACGCCTCTCGAACGCCTTCATGGAAGTAAAACTTCAGACCAGGCAGCGTCACTTCCAAAGTCTGCGCCAAATACGGCGCAAACTGGGCACCCAACGTCGAGCAATAGATAATGAGCGTCTCAAACGCCTGGCATTTCTCTTCGATCACGGACGTTCGAATACCGAGCGACTGCCCATCGACGTTGATCGTCTCCCAACCTTTTCGTTCTTCATTTTCGTCGCCGTCTACATCAGTCATCAGTCATCCGGTCCACACAATGCGACACGCCGACATACCAAAAACCGAGATGTCAGCCTTGACACCTGCCGTGTCGAGCAACGTCGGCATGACAATGGGAAGGTAAGGTTCAAAATTGGGTCCCATAGCTTGACAGACCTTTGCCCACGTTCCAATAAGATAATGCTGCAGCTGCGTGTCGGAAGGATCGATAGGGCTCTCTAGATACTGACATCAGCATGGCATGACGACAAAGATACGTCAAACCTACTTTGTATCCGCATCAGCAGCTCAATGAGCACTGTAGAATCCGGTAAAAACACATCTCGTCCAACAGCAATGGCTTAAAGTGTCGTGTCAGGTAAATCTATTCTCCCGAGTCAATATAAAATGTACCAATGAGACCAGCACACTCCATGGCCTTGACCCGTAGTTTGTGATACTCTGGCCCGTCCGCATTTCGCAGAATATCCAAAAGAAGAGGCATTATAGTCGAATAATGCTAAACGAATCGCGCTCAGTGAGATGTATTACGAAACACACCCATACGTACTTTGGCAAAGGTAACCTCACTCGCATCAGCAACCATGGCAAGTGTAGTGATAACCTGTTCCTGGACATAACGGTGCACGTGTCGTCCTTGCCCCGGATTGAGCAGTTTAAGCAGACGCTCGACAATGGGGTCCAGGTATGGAACGAGCGTATCCCGTTCGACGCCCTCGCAAAAGTTGATAAGGGCTGCCGCTGCGTGAGAATGAACTCTTTATCAAGAATTGGCAAATATCGGGAATCGTTAGACGATTCTCACCTTGACTCAGGGTCCTCCAGCGCGGGGATGAGAACAGAAAAGAGCTGTTGACTATGTCTCTCTTGGATGATTTCCTGGTGCGCCACGTCACAGATCTGGTTTCGTACCGAACAAGCAGACATACCTCGAGATCTGTACATAACTGCCCTCTATTACGATCGTTCAGCTTCGAGCACCACCAATAACATTGTACGCTTACATGCACTGACAAGCTGCATACCGCACCCGCGGATGTGTATCACGGAACATGGGAACAACCATTCTGTTCAAAAACATGTTAATCCGAATAAGCAGACTGCATAAAGACTTACTCAACAATCTTTCCCAATTCATGTTGCATAACCTGTGACCATCGTCAAGACACGACAAAGCAAAAGCTCTGACGTCTCACCCTTCCCGTACCTTCTCCGATGGCAGCTATTGCCATCAGCCCAGCATGCCGCGCTCTCCAGTCAAAACTCGCCAACATGGACGGAATATACTGTTGGGGCACAGGCTGAGATGTGGACGGAAGCATAACATAAAGAGGTTCTCACCTGAAACGCAGGTGGCAACACGGCCCTCCCGCCCAGCGCACACGCCAGCCTATCCAAAGACTGCTCGTAAAGCGCAGGAGGGGACTCTGCCTCAGTCGAACTAGATCCTGCGGACGGCTACATGCCACCCATTCGTCAGCCAATGCGGTAAAAGAAAGCCTGAAACAGCAAACTTACGTCTTCCCTCAACCACACATCCAAAGCGTCATCGTCCAATTCACCCATCCCCTCCAAACACGCTCGCACAATCACATCTGTCCATCCATGGACTTTTTTCACCATACTTGCTTTTGCTTCCGACAAGCTGACCATAAACTCCAGAGCGCTTAACCGTAACGTCGATTTTTCATCATCTCCCTCATCTCCGCGTCCTGCGTCTGCATCCGCCTCTGCCTCTGCGCTCCTAGATGCGGAGGAGGGGGGAAATACAAACACAGACTTGCCATTTTCGGTTGCACCCGCAGACGAGTGAGAAGGGAAGGGTCTGCCAACAGTTGGTGTTGGACCCGCATCGACAGTGGGTAGTATCAATGGCGGAAGGAAGGTTAAGAGTGCCGGTAAATGTGGTTGGAATAGGTATGGATGAGAAGAGCATAGCGGAGTCAAGGTGGCTAAGAATTCCGACAAGTTGGAGTAATAAGATGAATCGTCGTCCGACGAAAGTGGAGGGGAAGGAGTCGTTGCAGGTATTGAAAGACTGGTATGCTGAGCGAGAGCGGGAAGGGTTTCAAGCATCGGGTACAAGAGCTGAGACAATTGGTGCGGAGCATCTGCAGCAGTGATATACGCAACAGACGCGAGCAAAGCGGCATGTCTAACCTAAAAACGTACAAATACGTAAATGAACGTGACCTCCAATTGAATGAGACGCACCTCGATGCTAAACGCGTCTTGCAATCCCCTCTGAAACACGGCGAGGACGGCGTCAGTTTGAAGATCAACGACGAGATTCGGACAGCCAGCAAACACCCTGAACGCGCTCTCGCGTACATATCGGCTGGGGGGGACGCCAGGATCCGGTGCCGGGGCGTGCCCTTCTCCGACGCCGGCAGCGTTGGCGATGGAAAAGATGACGACTTGAAGGGCATGCCATGGCCTTCCTCTCTTCATACTCTCGTTCGCGACATCGCACACGGTGTCGACGGTCTTGTGTCTGACGCCCTTGGCAGGCTCGTGTTCGAGAGAATGGAGCAGGATGCGTTCAAGTTTTGAGAGAGTAGCGTTAGAGAGGTGGTCGTAGAGGGTAAGACGGGGAGCGACAATGGCATTGTGGGAGGGATGGGGAGAGGAAGAGTTTGGGTTGTAAGCTTGCACGGAGGGACGAAAGAGTAGACGCCTGAGGAGGACGAGCGAAAAAGAGCGCATCTAGATGCGATCAGAGGGCGACTAGCGGAGATCGGGGAAGTAACTTACGACCTCCGTGTCTGCCGCTATCGCAAACTGAGCAAGAGCAAGCAGATAAAGCTCTGGAGAATGTGCGAGGCGGTCATTGACGGCGTTTTCGGCGCTAGGCTAAAAGTGAGTGAGACACGGGAAGCGAGTAGTCAAACATTACTTCTGGCGAATGTCATTGTCACCGAGAACGAGATTTGAGAGGATTTGGGTGAGCTCTACAGTGATTTCTGGAGGAACTAGAGCCTCCATATGTGGAACGGTCGTTTGTTATTATCATCCTCCTCGATTTGTATCCGGCACTTGCCGATTGCCAAACAACAAAACGTATATATTAGTTTACGTTACAAGGGTATCATCACAACTAAGCCATCAATCCACCAAAAACTGCACCAACGACACCAACGGCGAGGGCAAACAGATTAGCATGATCAAATGTAATTTTGGCACCTGCAGACTTGGAAGCAGTGCTCGTAGCTGCAGACGTAGTTGAAGAGCTAACACTACCACCGGAGGAACGAGGCGCGCTTGAACCACTGGCGGTGGTAGTACCAGAAGGTGCTGAGGCAGCACCGGTGCCGGTGGCAGTGGTACTACCGCTGGTTGATGCAGCTGTGACGCGTCCGAATCAGCAACGCGAAATAGTCGACGTGTTTAGTCGCGTTACTCACTGCAAACGGCCTTTTCAAGTTGAGCAGCGGCAGCCGCGTCAGATGCCGTGCACTTGGACGCCAAGCACGTCGCAGCAGACTGTTGGAATGCGGTGTTGGTGCAAACGCAAGGACTAGTGCTGCAAATGTAAGAGTCAGTACCCTAGACTAGTTGACAGAGAGTAAAAGGACGAACATGGACGTGCAAGCACCATTGGTGCTCTGGAGGGCAGCCTCCACGCAGGTCAGAACACATGGGGGGATCTGGCTAGTGCTGGTAGGAACGGCAGTACTAGAGGCACTGGAGGGAGTCTGGGCGTGGACGCCAGCAGCAAGGAGAGCAGCAAGAGCAAGAAGGTTGGCGTTGAACAACATGATGGCTCGGAGCAAAATGGGTTTAAAGAACACGCGCCTTTATATATTCAACAACAACGTGGGAATGCGCACCAAACTACTTACATTCAATACGATTCATATATTCAACCAGCCATCTCCGCCGCGTGGGAATCGACAATAGTTTAAGACGGAGATTATCCATACATTCCGTGCCAAGTGAGATCAGCGAGATCGTAATTCCAGTTATAATGATAAAGTCCATCTTGTGACATGTGACATGTCGCTGCAAAATAATTTCGGAAATCAACAAACTACTTTACGACCAGGGCCCAACCGGACAGCACGCCTGCGTCTTCGAGACGAGTCACCTGAGCGTGTTAAGTATGTGAGATCGCACGGCAAATTAGCAAAACCACTAATATAACCTGAGTCAACAGGCTCCTCAGAAAAATATGAGAGGGAGCGACCACCACAAAAGTGGTAAGCAAGAATACAAGCAAAGTCGAGCATGAGAAAGTGGCAATAGTTTTCATATCGTGGATATCTCTTGATAACGCTGAGGTTGGGGATGGCTTTACAGAGACCAGATCTGAGGCGCGTTAGTGAGCCCGGCATCATGCAGATTTATATGCTTTGTTGCCAAGCACACCGTCACGGTGAGACATACCTTGATGCAGAGCACGACGTTTCAACTCCGTTTCATCGCAACTTCAAACCGTCCAATTCATATGTAGAACGATTAAAAAAAGGGCAATTTCTCACCGCCACCAAGAAAGAAAATTTGAATCCGGCATCATTAGAAGACATTATCCCACGAGTCCGTCACCGCCATTCCCGACGGGCGGTTGCATGCGGGGAATGACTTCAAAGCCAAAAACTGTCTTCGCTCGACCAACGAACCCAATCCGTTAGACTTACGGCCCTGGAGAAGATTTAGGGATGAAGTGCGCGTCTATACCCCTACGACACAGCGGGCTGCGTATGGGAAGTGGTGCATGCGTCCTCCGTATGCTAAACAGACCTCTTGCCAGTCTCCTCGGCGTTATTTGGGGTTTGAGTACGTGTTCCTTATCTATTTATATAATTAAACAAGTGCTCACACACACACACAGTACTACAGCTGCCTCCCACGGCGCTGGTGACGACTACATATCTCCAACATGCTACCGATCCCGCTTTTTCCAATGGTGGAACACCGTCCCCACCCTACTTCCGAATTGACGAACGACCCACGTTGCCGTATGGCCTGCCTTCGCCTGGTGTCGATGCCGCTGCGACGAGCATGCCCGGGACACAGGCTGGGATGGGCGTTCGCCCAATGCCTTGATTTCCCTAATGCGGCGGGATGCATCCTCACCGGAATCCACGCAGAAATCAAGAAAAACACCTCCACGCTCGACTGCGTCATCCTCTCCACTTCTCGTCCAACATCCGCAGCAGCATAAACTCGACCTCTCGTCAATTTCGCTCACAAACGCCAACTGGCATCCGCTCTATACCGATGACCCATTTGAGTGACCCGCGCCCGTGTTGACCACTCGATGAACACGTGAAATGGAAACACAGTTCACCCATCACGAGCTCAACATCCAGCCTGTCTTGTAACGCTGCACGAACGAGAAAAAGTATTTTCCGTCGCGTTCAGGGATTCCGAGCGGAGACAGGGATCAATCTCCTCCACGGCTCACTGCGCTCTTCCCACAATCAATGTTACGACAAGAAAGAGCCGATGAGCTAACGTCCACTCTGGAGGCGCTGCTGAAGAGTCGCTCAGAACATCGTGAACCTTGGCTCACGCACGTATTTCCCGACCTTCTTGCACCTTTGATTTCACTGACAAACTACTAGAATTGAACAAGAGGATACGGAAACGGTGGAAGGGCTGAGAAGGGTTGTGAGTAACTCGATATTCTCTTCAAGTGCCATATGGGTCCAACGCAATGAACTCGTAGACGAAGACTCCATTGCACCATCAAATTGGAACAAGACAAGGTGAGCGCGCTCAAATTACTCGAAGCAAGCTTGCGCCTCATTCGGACCCAAGTTGAACACTCCCCACCACTGACTCAGACCACCTATCCCTCACCAACCTTCTAACATAGCACTGCGCCACCGACGTCCACACAGCCCATAAGGCCTACAGCACC
Organism: Amanita rubescens; assembly: GCA_015039365.1. Taxonomy (NCBI): domain Eukaryota; kingdom Fungi; phylum Basidiomycota; class Agaricomycetes; order Agaricales; family Amanitaceae; genus Amanita; species Amanita rubescens. The sequence continues at coordinate 53,749 of WION01000070.1, forward strand.
ATCCTCACAGTCGGATCAGACTCGTCACGACAACCGAACAATTGTTTGGTGCACCGTTACATGTGGACGTTCAAGGGTATTATCAACTAAACCATCAATCCACCAAAAACTGCACCAACGACACCAACGGCGAGAACAAACAGGTTGTCGTGATCAAATGTAATTTTGACACCTGCGGACTTGGTAGGAGTGCTCGAAGCTGAAGACGAGGTTGAAGAGCTCGTAGCTGAAGACGTGGTTGAGTAGCTAGTGCCGCCGCCGCCGCTGCCACCACCACCACCACCACCACCACCACCACCACTGGTGGAACTAGAGGGCGTGCTTGAATAGCTGTCGGTAGTGGTGCTTGTGGCAGTGGCACTACCGCTGGCAGATGTAGAGGCTGCGTCCGAATCAGCAACGCGAAATAGTCGACGTGTTTAGTCGCGTTACTCACTGCAAACGGCCTTTTCAAGTTGAGCAGCGGCAGCCGCGTCAGATGCCGTGCACTTGTACGCCAAGCACGTCGCAACAGACTTTTGGAACTCGGTGTTGGTGCAAACGCAAGGACTGGTGCTGCAAACGCAAGCGTCAGTACCCTGGACTAGTTGACAGAGAGTAAAAGGACGAACATGGACGTGCAAGCACCGTGGGTGCTCTGGAGAGCAGCCTCCACGCAGGTCAGAACACACGGGGGGATCTGGCTGGTGCTGGTGGGAATGACAGCAGTAGAGGTGCTGGAGGCGGTCTTCCAGGCGTGGACGCCGGTAGCGAAGAGTGCAGCAAGAGCAAGAAGGTTGGCATTGAACAACATGATGGCTTGAAGCAAAATGGGTTTAAAGAACACGGGCCTTTATATATTCAACTACAACGTGGGAATGCGCACCAAACTACTTACAGTTACAGCACATTCAACACGATTCTGAGGTAGGCAATCACACCGCCACCCATCCGTTTTTGACTCAACGCGCGATCAAATCGGCGACCACGTCTTGAGAGCCTACACTACCAGCCAGCCTTCCCATGCAGGCACACATCGCTCACCGCCTGTGAATGGCAAAGTTCATCCAGGAACACTCGTTGCAAATCGAAGTGATTAGCTATCGTTTCGCATTCCATGATCGTTCTTCATCTCTCCTGCCCTTCATCAGATTCCATCGCGTTCTCATCCGAATCCAGGGGCGAGATGATGTTCATTGTCGTCCCTTGCCAAGACATCTCTTAAAATGATGTGGCTGTGCTCAATCCTTAAGTTTCCACCTTAACTTACCATAATCTACGCTAGATCAATGCAAGCTACCTGGCACTTTACAATCTAGCTTTAAATCATGCGTTATCAGGGTTTGATGGCGGTAAGACGACCAATCGTTCGTGTCCCCATGCGAACTCTATATTTAAGGTCGGGCTGTGTAATCCGTGAGACGTGCCGTCAGGAGACCACTGGCCTTTCCTTCTGATATCAGAATCCACGAACTCACCAACTGGCCATGGAATGACTCAGTCTCGCTCAATTTAGACATCTTGGCTTTCTCTATATATTCCGTGGATTCACAAGAAAGCTCTTTCCGCTAAATGCAAGAAGAATGTCCAGGCATAGAAGCAACAGAAATGTATATTTATATGTGGGAAAAATAATGCTCAAAAGTAATAATATGTGACCGAGATGTATCTTATAAGGGGCATATATGATGAATCTAGCGGTAACTCGTTGAAAGTGAAGGCTGTATGAATGTCGACTAGAAACCTTTTGCATAGACTCGCCGTCGTTTTGGCGGTAGATAAAACGATTCAACAGGGAGAAGTGGGATGTGAAGTCAGAAGTGTGGCATATCCACAGCGGAATTGACATTTCACCGCGCAGTGTTCATGCGTATAAACCATCCGCCGACACGGTTATTGCGTGAAATCCTCATCGCGGTCGGGAGGCTAGGCTGTAAAGATTATTTCAGAGTGAATGAGCCAAGACTTTTGATATCACTGTGGCACTGACCCTATCTTCACGTGAATCTGATGTTAGAATCCACATGCCTTCCAACGCTTTCGTACGTTCCTCGCTTTTTGTGAGTTCAGAAATCGACAGGACTGGCGCACTATCGTGAACATATAAAGCAGAAAGTTTTACCCCGCGAACAGTCATATCATCGCCCACGAAAGTGACAAGGGTCTTCTTGAGCTTCATATCGGGAACCAGGTTTAAACGTATTAAAAAAGTAGGGAATGGAAACCACTGACATAAGATTGACGTCCAACCTTTTCCCAAGTAGTACCAGATAGCTCACCCGCCTGTTCGAGAGGAATATTCTGAGGGGTATGTTAAATCGTAGTTTCAAAAATGATAGACACACTGACCCGACTAGAAGCAATAGAGGGGGCGGCCACGACGAAAGTGCTAAGCAAGAACAAAAGGAACGAGTACGAGAATAACTTGGTGATGGCCTTCATATCGGAGATCGAGAGGACTAAAAGTAGGAAACGGTACAGTGGGCAGCGGCTATTTCTCGATGTGGGGTAGAGGAGACCAGCTCTGAGGTTTATTAGGGCACCATGCAGGTTTTATATCGCGTTGTTAAGCCTGTCCTGAGACGAACATGATACCTTGATGCACGATGGGAGAACTGTTTCGTCGTTGCCAAGCAGGTCGTGACACTGCCACAAATCTAATTATAGTAACACATTTTGACCGCGAATTGTGGTTCAATTCTTTGCCGTACCATCTCCGAGAATATCGGCGGCCCTATAGAATATCTGTCGTCATTCGTTGAGGCTCAGCAGCCAAGGCAACCGGACTATTAGCACGGCAGAGCGGTGATTCGAGCAGTGGCTTGAACGACAAAGAAGGGGAAGAAGAGGTTGTTCGGCCTAGGTGAGAATGATAAGGACATCTTCCTGAACAATAAAAGTACAATCTGGTGTTGATGGTGGGTGTTCCTTCCCCTCTGGATCCGGGGAGGGAAAGGCTAACGGCGCAAAGGATAACTTAGTGACCGTAGTGCCCATGTCGGGCCGCGTTTCGGCCACTTCGTTGATTCGCAAGCTTTTTCCATGACGAGTAATTCGAAGCCGGATGAGATTTTGAATGCTCATATGGCGAGTATTTGCCTATATTTACCCTTCTGACACGCTCGCTAGGGTATGAACGATATCCCGTTTACGAAAGAAGGTCTACTCGACATGCCAGAGATTCGCATCTCACTTACCCATTTCTCTCATTGTTTACCGATATAATAGAAACATCTTTCATTTTCCTGCTCCTCTCTGGTCCAACAGGGCGGGATCGATTTCACGGCGTCGTTTTCTGGCTGGGTATCATGAGCCATGTGCCATCGACATCCAAGATGATATGCATATTATTTGGAATATTATTCTGTAAGAAAGTTCGTTACATGAGACACAATCAAAATTCGTTAAATCCTGAGATCCTCGGACTGACATCATTTTCATCCTTTGGTATCCGAAGCCACCGGTCTTCTGCATATTCACGTGGAAATTCCGAAATCTTGTAGTGCTTAGCCTTCGAGTTGGGACCGACCGAAATTGCCACGCCATTAATGGTTTTCCCGTTGCCCTCAAAGATGGCAAGCATATCCGTAGGCAATAACTTGTAATTCTGTTCAGGTAAGTGAGTGCAAGCGTGAGTTGAAAGTCGTCGTATTCACCGGTTTCTATCAAGACCGTGATACGCAATGCGTATATCAGCGGAGCTTAGAAGAAGAAAAAAAACAAGCTGACCAAAAGAGGTATCCTAGTACCCCATGCCTTTATCCACCTAGTACCACATAGATCCCCTTCAGTTGCTAGATGTCTCTCTTGCGGGGCCTGTTACAAATGCGAAATCATATGAGCATAGTTTCAAATATAAGTCCCACTAACAATGAGATGACTCTCCCTTTCCGGCTTTCTAGTAGCAGGGGGGGGAGTTTGATTTCCGAAAATAGTGCGGAACGCTGCAGAAGTGATCAGGAGAAACAACGGTAGCATGTACAAGAACAACAAACTGTGTTTTCCAGTAGGAGGGGGGGGAGTTTTCTTTCTGGAAAAAGGGCCATACGGAGCGGACGCTGCGGAAGTGATCAGGAGAAACAACGGTAACATGTACAAGAACAACAAGGTGGTGATCTTCATTGATAACACAGGGCGTTCGAGGGTAAAGGACAGGATATGGGAGCAGATGTGAAGCAGTGGAGACCGGCTCTGAGGTGCGGTAGGAATCACGCGGATTTTATGCAATTTGAACTTGCGGCAGAGGATGTGTCGGAACGGCACTCTAGATCATGATGTGGTGATGATGCTCTACGCAAGCACCATCCCACAGCATCAGCATCATAGTATGATGACGAACTAAGATTTGATTGATACTTACTACAACTTTTGATAGCGGAACTCCACACTAGAATACCCAGAAGGGGCCAAGGGCATGGCCGAACCACACGTTTTGACCATCGACCTGACTGAATAAAGAAAGTGACATCGTGGTTTTACGGTGAGCGGGTGCAAGTGGTCACTGTGTACGACCGTCATGATGTCGCCATGGACAAAGACTTAAGATTACGCACGGTTCAAGTGCCAAGACCTCAGGCCTCAGGTGCATTGCCAAGCCGTCTCGTCATGCGTGCAGGCCGTGCGAAGTATCAACATCGTGTGGTGCGGCTGAAGCCCTGACATGTGACCTGGGTTATGGGTGTCAATGAACGTTTGAAGAGATTTGATAGACGAAAACAATCCCGTCAACCACTCCACACAACATGAGACTGAATGTGACCTGAGGCAGTTCGACTCACATATCGCAGATATCACTAGATAGGTCCTTCGTACTCCATACTGGTCCTGGCAACATTTCTAGCGCTCCTACATCCGTGCCAGCATGCACATCCGAGGCACCAAAAACAACGTGATCCTACGCTAGGCGCGACAGCAGAATAATGGTTCAGCATTTTTTATTATCTCATCCTGTAAACTGCAGGTCGTCCAACCCTCCATTATGTTCAAAAGTATCAGAGAACAACAACAAGATTAGTATGACGACAACACAATTCTAAAAACGTCTACCAATAAACTAACAGGCACGACCGACTACTTAGGAGACTGGCCAATTTCTAACAATTTGGAGATCTACCCGCCGCTTTCGTCAATAGTGAATTGGGTTCCGGTAGTTCTGTAAAGTACGTGAGATGCATACTATTGAAAAGTTGCTATACCCACCTCTGATTCAGCTGCGGGAGGTTGCGGGCGACCACTTACAACGGGCCGCTCCCCATCCTTTATATTTCTCTCATGCATGTGAGACGCGTACAAATTTGAGGGATCGCAATATTTGCATCCCACACTGCTATAGTTCCGGGCTGAAAGGGATACATCTGTAAGATGCTTGCAAACAGGGAAGAAAAAAATGACGAACCCAGCCTTCCAGTAAATACATCCGGCTCCAGTGATCGAGGTTGACCTTTGTCCTATGAGAAAGTTCGCCAAACAGAGGGTAACCCCGTCGAGTCAGATGAGATGATTGATCGTCGTGGTGAACGTGGACGGGAGTGTTTGGGCGAGCAGGGGGAAGGGGAGGAGAGTGAAGTGGTGGTACGTGGACGGGAGTGCCCGGGCGAGCAGGGGGAAGGGGAGGAGAGTCAAGTGGTGGTGGTGGAGGTTCGTAAGGCGGGAGGCCACTGAGGGACGGACGTCGCGATCGTTCGCCTTCGGCGCCGTCGAGATGTTCCAAGGGAGAGTTTGCTTTAAAATTGTCTCGAAGGGGAGCTGCTGCCACAGAAACGCCAAGTGCGAAGAAAAGCAACAAGTAGGAAAATAACTGCATGGGCAAAGAATGTCGACTGTGAGGAGACCAGCTCTGACATGGTTTCCTAAACTGCGCGAATTTCTACTCGTTGGTCGCCAGGCACGTGAAAAACGTCATTTGATGTCCTAATCAACGCTTGATGATTTTTCCTTATCCTGTATGGCTGCACTGCTGCCGGCGTGATCGTCATGGTCATACTTAGGCTAGCGTTATGTCGGTTCCTGGAATAATTTGAATAGCATCATGATCATGAAGAGGCGGGGACCCAAGAGTACGCCGATGGGAGCAACCACTAGAAGGAGAGGGCGCTGGAAATCGTTGCTAGCTGTACGAATGCCGCCAGCGGCGGGGTGTAAGTACCAGGGTGTATCGCTGAGTGTGGCGGAAATTAGAGTAGCTGATCCTATTCTTCGATCATGCTTCGTAGAAGATCGATAAGCACCAGCGCATCAATAAAAAATTATCGCATCATCAAGAGTCCTACGATGCAGAGCTTTGTTCCGCCTGATCTTGCAATTGAATTATTAACACTCGCTATGACGTTGAACTCACTTGGGTTTCATTCGAACGTCTTCGAAAAGTGCAGTGAACGTTAGAGTCACAGCAATAATTGAAGTAAAAGAGGCCTGACGTCGTTATGGCTACGCACGTCGTGCGAAAGGTTGGTTTCACCAAGTCTTCAAAGCAATTAAAGCGATAGGTGACAAGGCTGAGCGCTGAGCTAAGAGTTGCTAGTTCTGACCACGTTGACGTGTGGCCACGCTACCAAAAATAACACGCACCGTACGAAGGATATCCACATGTATGAGTCTGACCGACTCAAGCTGGTTCGCCCGCGTTAACGTCAACTTGGACGTTCAGGGTCACTCTGTCAGTAACTGCTTCGGTACCTTCACGACGATGATGTGCATATATATTCTCATCCACTTCAATTGCTCACCGTTCTTGAAAATTGAAGGCTATACCTGACTTGGGCGAAGCTCAAAGAATCGACTTTGACTGAGAGGACCCACAACTCTTTTCCTATCTCGCATCCGTAATCGTCCTAGGCGCATCATACTAATGAAACCTGTCAAACACTGACATTGCCAATCAAATTTACGTTATCCATCCACTTTGACTGATTCGTCAACATGCCCTATATGTTTAGATGAACTGTCATGACTCGACATGACATCAACAAATATATCAATATCATTAGTGGCGTAGGCGCATGTTTTTCATTTGTGTTTCGACACGCGCTAAGGGCCATGTTCCTTCCACCGAGGCCGCTTGGTGGGTGCTTCTGCAACGTTCGAGCAACAATCGGGTAGTGTGCAAGCACATCTCTGACTTGTTACTGGCACTCATCGACGGCCACGGCCGACCTAGGCGAATGCCAACTGGACGTTGTCCTCGACGTTACCCGGACTCTTTATTCTTGAGATCCGTCCGCTGGTTTGCATCTGAGCGAAATCATTGCCTGAGAGTTACCGCATGAGGGATGGCTGAATGGAGCATTAACCGCATAAATCCAAAATGAAGGCACCAGCACTACGTAAAACCATATAGTTTATTATCCACGGGATGTTGCACAAGGTTGCATATTATACATTCAACGTCCAGTGGTGATATATCGTAAGGTCCAGATGAGAAGAAATAGATGACAGCGTCATGACTGGTGCCTATGCTCTGCTTGTAGTCGAACAATACTTGGGGGATAATGCAATGATATACAACGGGGAATAGAAGTGGTCGCAACTGTCGCAGGATTCATAGTCCAGAGAGGCGCATCTATAGATGTACAATGATAGGACAAAGGGCCGCATGCGGTGTTGGATATAGGAATGATTAAGGCATGCGTCAATCATGCCTCTAGGAGACCAGCCTTGGGGACAGAGATAGAAGCCAGAACAGCCCAAGCTGAGCAGTGCCCAGTTGGACAGCCAAAGGAAGGCGGGTAGCGACGGGGATCTTTCTGAAAGGGCCGCATGGGGAGGAGCACCGTGAAACCGGGGAATAGTTCGGAGACCGAGTAGGTGCTCAAGACTGAATAAAAGGATTATAGGCGGTGATATCGGCGAGATTATATAGATATGAGGAAGACGACGAGACGTGAGAGTCTGATAAAATAAGACAGCATTAGACAAGGAGCGCAAAAGGGATCAGGGATCGTTGCTTACCATGATATATTACAAAGGCTTAAAGACCGGGGTGAGATATCATAGGATGCCGGAATCCTTGAGGGCATTTTGAAGGATTGTTTCCTTAACGGCCGCGAAGACTAATCTTATATTAGTCGTATCCGTGGCTTGCGTAAGACTAAAGAGAATCAGCAAGGATCAGGCAACTATAAGCTAGACTTACTGTGGGTACACGCTCAGCCTCGCTCGGTTCACTTGCATGAACCGCCACAGGATGTATTTTGCAGCCTTGTTTACATCCTTACCGCCCGTGTATTCCGGAAAGTGGCGCTCTAATGGAACCTATCAAAACGAGTTAGCGCTGTGGCGGCAGTTTCACAAGTGCCGAGTCATACCTTCTGTAGTTTGTGTTTGAAAACGTCGGTTTTGTTAAGGAATAGAATGATTGATGTACGAAGGAACCATCTTGAGTTTATCACGGACTCAAACAAAACGAGTGACTCAGTCATCCGGTTCTATCGGGTATAAATAGACCATCACGTCAAGAGTTTGGGAGACCCCTACCTGAGCTTTCTCCTCTAGTAAGACTTGATCATATTCACTTAAGGCTGTGCAAAATATGATCGATGTCACGGCCTCAAAGCAATGTATCCACTTTTTCCGTTCTGATCGTTGGCCGCCGACATCAAACATATGTATTCTGCATCAACGTCAGCGCCTTCAAGTCGGAGCGGGAACCGGCACATACGATAGTTGGCCCATGGAGAATCGGGTTTCTGTGATACCAAATGTCTTCCGCCGCGCCCGAAGTACGTCCGTTTCATTCGGACGGAATCCGGGTGTCCCTATCCGCAGGACATGTTCAAAGAAACTGTCAAAATTTTTAAGTGGCTGTGTTGTAGGGTGGTCATACGAGGCGTACTACTCAGCGCTGTCCATCAGGTAAAACTCGCTGACGTAGTCGTCGATGATTTTCTGAACGGCGGGGTCTTTGTGGAATTGGTGTATAGCGTCTGCAATCTCTGGCGAAAAGTAGAGTTCCTTTGAGCCCTGGATTTCAAGCTGATAGTCCAATATCTTTTCCGCGAGTAGCTGTCGGCAGGGGGGCCACTAAGCTGAATAATAACCGAGAGAGCGGACGATGGCTTACACGGTTGTTTTGCTGTTCACACTGCTGGCCTATTTTCCGCATATGTATGACGATGGCCTGGGCAGACTCGAGGACGTTTTGGTAGACGATAGGACGGAATGTGTCGAGCTCTTCGGGCGAGAAACCGTCCTGATGGATGATCTTCATCTGCTTGACAATAGTGCTTTTGCCCGACTCTCCAGAACCTGGATAAAGGTAAACCAACGAGCGGGATCGAGAGAAGGTGAGAGGCGTACCCAAAAGTAGAATCTTGCATTCTCGTTTGTACTTCTTGTGGTCCTCTTCAAGCTGTTTATCGATGGCCTCTGAATGGAGTCTGCCCTCCTCATCTACGCTGGAGACACAGCCGCCCATTTGGGAGAGAAAGAAAGTGAGGAGGGAAAGGAGGTGATGGGAGTAGAAAGGAAAGAAGTGGCGAGCGTGGAGAGGAGGACGGGCGAGGGACAGCCCTCGATATATCTATCCTTTTTCGGACATTCCCAAACCGAGCTGATCACGTAAGCGAACCAACTACTTAAACGAGCTCGCCCTCGGCATTCGCCGTACCTCCGCCTTCACCTGCTCTCCTAGTTGCTCTGCTCGCTCAATGCACCATGGACACCCGCTCACTGACAGCTTAATTGTGTTCAAACTGATTTGCCGGTCCCAATCTCCAAGGACACTGATGCTCGTCTGGAAAAGTAACGACGAGAATCGATCCCATTTGGGGCAATATGACCTCCCGTCGTTGTGCGGAACAGGCGCCGCCGACCGAAGCATGCTGTGGATCTTTTGCCAGCGTTCCCGGTATCTAATCTAGCTCAGTTATTAGAGCACAGCTTTCCCTTTATCCTAATCAGTAAACTTACCCACGCTGTAAATGACTTTGTACATCCAAGTGCGGCATAAGCATCGTCCATTTCCCAAGTAAGAGTATAAGGCGCTGCTTCATCGAATAAGTCGTCGTAATCGTATTTGCAAGCATAAGTAAGGACCGCCGTTGGATGCGTTTTGAGGATTCGGCTAGTATCAACGTGAAGTCAGTCAAGCTAGAATACCATATCGATTATCACTCACTATTTCATATGCAATTTACAGACCTCCATCGCATGATGGATCACATATTTTTCCACCGCCTCTGCAAAACGGATAGCAAACGCCACTGAATGTTCTTCCAAGTCAGGCAGACGTTCGTTATGGGTATAACAAAGAATGAACTCGACAATCTTTGCCGTCTCGGTCAAGTGCACCGGATCGCGGGTAGTGTCGGGCGACACAAACACAGAAGGAGGAAATGCCTTGCTGTACATCTCGAGATTTCTGCTATGAGCGCCGAACGATTGACCATCGCAAGAAGTGATCACGACGTCTATTACCAGATCGCAATCCGGGACTTTTTCTTGCGTCAGAGGTGATTGGATCGCTTACGTACTGACAAAGGCTCACCTGGACAAGGGGGAATGTCGGCCATCTGACGGTCAGGAGGAAGTGATATGACAATTGATCGCTTCCCACAGCCTGCTACTGGTGATATTCATAGAGCGAGTGACGCGATCATTCGCTCGTTGTCAAGTCTTTGATTCATTTAGAATACCTAGAGCGATATCCGAGACACTGATCCAACAAAGAGTTAGTTGATTGCATGTCAGGCGGCCCGATAGCTACAAATTTAGATTAGTACACCAATATGACAAGTAATAAGTCGAATAAGACAGAAATATATACCTTACTTGAGCTGTTCAAAGACAATTGAAAGCTCACCCAGCTGACTCGGCATACCAGTGCTCGGAGTCGAACAACTTTGTCAGCGCTTAGTCCGAGTCGAGCTGTAGACGCTGTTCCGAGTCGGCATAGGCCGACAATTCATTCAACTTATGTGTATAAGCGATGAAAGCCATTCCTGTTCTTCGGCGGACAAGCGGACACATTATTGTGATACAACAAGAAGCAGCATATAATTAGCACTACTTCAGAGAGCTCGCATTTGGAATCGGACGAGCATATCGATTAGTTATGACATTCGCCCAAACCGATGCTCTTTGACCACAACAACTACAATCCTTCAAATACTCATCTTTAAACGAAATCATATGAGATCTCCATTGCGGCAATTCGGATAGGTGGAGTTTGAGCAACTTCCCTAGAAATTGCCACCAGAGAGAGCAATCCAGCGATCCACCCTTGTGATACGCAGTGGGCGGATCAACGCGAAAGGCCGCCTGAAATTGTAACCATCTCTCTCGATAACGAACCTATAATTGATCGTCAGCTTCAATTCAGGTAATTGTACATATCTATCTTGTGCACTGACCCAAGCTACAAAATGGGGAGATGCACCTATGGTAGTATAAGCATCGTCAAGGCTCCAATCAATGGTGCGTGGCGCGGCCTCGTCGAATAAATCGTCGTAATCGTATTTAGCAGCGTAGACGAGCACCTGTCTAGGCATTTCTTTCACAAACCGGCTGCAGTTAGGACCAGGTAAGTCATGATCATGCCACTAAGATATGACACTCTTACTATTTAATGTGTAACCTGCATACTTCCATCAACGGATAAATCAAGTATTTTTCAGCAGCATAAGCGATATCCCAGACTGTCGTTGGAGAAATATCCTCTAGCCTGGCAAGACGAGTGTTGTGCATGTATTGCAGCATAATCTCTATCACTTCTGATGATTCTGTTAGTTCTACGGCATCGCTCATCGTTTCTGACGACGCGAAACAGACAGGAGGGAATCCGTCACTGTGATCTGAGAGATTGATGCTGTGAGCGCCCAGTAAACGCCCATCTGAGGATTTGAAGGTAATGTCTACAGATAGTGAACAACCTTTGACTGTTAACGGAATGCAATTTAAGTTATTTGAGTGTCGTTGATTTCATTTGACTTGCCTGGACATGCGAGTGGCGTAGGCTCAACCATGGTGGAAGTAGAGCTGACTAGCGCTGACTAAGCGGCAGTGATCTTGCTGGCCTTTTATCGTGTCGGTGGTTCTCTCTCCCTGATACCCGTCTAGATTCCAAGATTCAGCCCAAGAATGGGCATCCTGTACCAACACTTTCTCAAACCCGTTCTTGGACGAACGAGCACTTGGTCCCGCATCGCCATAGCGCGGGCATGTCATAACGACGCTTCGAGCAACGATCTGGAAGAATTGTTCAAGGGGAACCAGGGATACAGTAAACACATGTCGACGCATCATCCGAAGCTGTTAGAGCAATTGGCATGGGAGGGTCAACGTGCGTCTTCTTTTCCTCTTGACTTTCAAGTTGACGTTCATGCTTCTTTCCAGGTCCACCATTTGCAATGTTCCAATGCTCGGACAGCAGGTAAGCTCAATTCAAAGCCTCTCATTGCCCATCTTCATCTGCCATACAGGCTGAGCGAACAAGCCATATTCAACACTAAACCCGGTACCATCTTCACCACACGCAACATCGCAAACGTATTTGTAGAGGACGACGTGACCTCGTCAGTTAACCCCACCTTAGCTTCTTCTTGTCGTTGAACGGATCTTAGTGCCGCAGTCCTCGGATACGCCGTTGAAATCCTCAAGGTCAGACACGTCATCGTCATTGGACACTACGGATGCGGCGGTATCGCTGCTTCCATGGTTCCACCACCACCAACTCCTCAAAGCCCAGCCGAAGTTGCAGTCTCAACATGGATATTGCCCATCCGAAAACTATTCGAAACGTCGACCCGGTGCAATTATTCACTACTCTAGTCACGCGATTTTTGTTTTCAACTTACCCCTTGAACGCAGGCCAGAGATTATGGCTTACCGACAACGGCTTTCGAATGGGACTATAAAGCCAGAAATCCCTCAAATCCGTGATCGTAAGCCCGCTCTGTTCAAGACTGTTAGATGGCGCTTGTATCACGCCTTCTTTGTTTAGCTGCGTTTCGAGCACTTGTAGAAGAGAACGTGAAAATGTCCGTCCAACGGATCGCAGCTTCGGAGATCATAAGAAAGGTTAGGTTCTCGTCTACACTTCAAATCATGTTTTCTTATCTTTAACTCAGAGCTACTCCCCCTTTTTTTCTCACGCTGTCCCCGTTTTCATCCACGGTTGGGTCAAAGACATTGAGAACGGCGTAGTTTCCGATCTGGGCGTGTCCGTTGGACCTCCCTGTGTACCAATACCCCAATCACCGTTCCCATCCCTGGGTGGGCGGTGATTAGCAATAGATGATGTCACATGACTACCCATGCGAATCAACTTGTCTGATTGCCTTTTGTCGTTCGTCGCACTCTCAGCCGGTCTACTCGCGACGTTTCAGTACTACCACAACTGCCAACAACAGCCTTTGATCATAATGTCGACATCTACTCACACATCTGACGACTCTCTCATCACCTGGTTCAAAACGCGAATCGAAGCATTCCATGGCATCTCGGAGAATCCAGACCTTCACACATTCTTCTCGGATGACGCTCGCATCGTGTTGAACCACAGATTGATATCTGTGGATGATTTTTATGGAGAATTTGCTCGTCGGAGGTTTGCAGTTGTTGAAGTGACTGTAGATTGGCAACACATTGTGGATGACAAGGTACTAGATGCAGCCGAACAGGAAAATGAGGATAAGGCAGGGGAACTTGGTACTGAGATCGTTGCTGGGAGTTACATCGTCACTAGTTCACTCAAGTTTCGAGTTCGTGCCGCACCTGCGCAGAAAAAGAGTCATGTCGTGTTTAGCGCTAGGTGCGTGATCTGAACTTTTGTGTGCATTCGAGGTTTTCGCTGACGTTTCAACAGGGTGAAAAATCAACTGGCAGGCGATGGCTGGAGAATTTCAGAGTTGTATATGGCAATGGTGGACAAGCCCGTTCCGATCACCTTACCCCACGTAAGTACGACCTAGAGGCTAGCATCATTTTCTCGTTAGCTATGATGCCTGTGGGTACATTTGAGATGTTCCACAGATGTTACGACTGAGTAATGTATATAGTATAGTTTGTATTCGATAACACGTGTATAAAATCGATGACAACCGCGAATCAACTCTGCTATTTAGAGTTCCCCCAACATGAGCCTGCGCAGTTCAACAACGATGTCATGTGCCTTCCGGTGTTCCTCACACACGTCATCAGCAGTCTCATCGTCACCGCCTGCCAACCGTAAGCCTAAACCCAATCTTCCGCTCTGCGACCGACCAGAAGAAACATCGATCCCCAGAGCGACTTCCAGTTCCTTCAACAGGTCATCGATCTCGTCCACTCGGCGTTTCGCCCGGAACATCATTTCGAATGCTTCTCCGACCATGGCGTCGTTCCTGTCCAGTTGACTCTCCAATTCGCGGATCCGATCGTGCGCTTGCGAAAGCTCCAGATGGACATTCGGCACGGGCTTGCTTGGCACGTTAGGTGTGCCATTGCCGGTAGCAGATCGGGACGCTGGTGCCGCGTCCTCAGATAGGATAGCGTCCAACACGTTGAGGTCATCAATGAAAGATACATCCAAAAGACGTTCGTCTACTACACGCACGCAGGGGTACATCAGACACTTTGTTCAGGCAATGTTGGGGAACGTACGTACTATCAGTTGACGAGTTGATACTCGTTAGAGTCGACATTCGCGTCAACGTCAATCTCTTCTCAACCGGTGTTGTCGCGCTCGGTTTTCTCGTTACTTCGGTTCCTGGCTCTTCCACATGATCGTTCTTCCTAACGATACCCGGCCCGCTGAGAATCTCCTTATCGTTCCCTCTCTCCGCTGCGAAATAAGAAGGGGACTTGGGGGAGCTAACATGGTGGAAGGTTGGTGACCACAAAGTCGCGGTGAAAGAGCTTAGAGCTTTGGGTGAAAGAAGCGTCATCGACCATTCCACGTCTTTGTTGCGCTTCTTGGCCGATAACCACGCACTCGGAGACGGCCTAGAGTTGAGGTCGATAGGAGACTTGGGTTTTACTCTCCCTTCCATGATAACCGGAGGTCGTCCCTTCTCGGGTCGTACACTGACAACGTCGAAGAGCCCACTCGATATCGGACCCCATCGCCTAAGGAACCAACCCATCATCGTCTGTCCATTTTTCCTTTCTTTCATCGCCGAGCCGTAGTCGCGTGAGGGAGAGGACCTCGATGATGCGCTTTCTCCACCAAAAACACATTTCCCGAACAATCGACCGAGTTCTTGGATGTCCACCCCGTTCACGTCCCGCATCATTACAACGTGGCTGAAAAACGCCAAGAGATAGACTAACAGCGAGAAGTTTGGCGAAGGGAGTAGGCAGAGGAGGTGTTGGACGATGCTGATTCGCGTCGCTTCAGAGGAGGGCTCTTCTGGACGAGATTTAGATAGGGAGAAGTTGAAATCTGGCCTATGTTGGTTTTCTTTTATGAAAGACGCCGCGTCTCCGCCGACTTCCAAGTCATTATCTTCGGTGTCTCCGTAGACCCCTCCCCATTCCCATATAGCGTCAAATAGGTAGGTAGACAGGACAGGCTCGGGTAAGGAACACAAGTAATTGATCAAGAGGGCGCATATGTCTTGCGTCGACTCGGGGTGCAGAAGCGTGGTGTTATACTCTGCAACCTTGCTTCTCCGATTCTTGCTCCGGTAGTTCAGGTGTGGATTGGGCGAGTTGAATATGTGGATAAGCTCTGCCAGCCGCTGGTGATTGGGCAATACCCGAAACAGGTCCTGTTGATAGATACCTGGCGGTATTTAGTTTCAATGATCCAATTGCAAAGTACACGGTTGATTACTTACCGGTGCGATAGAGCTCTTCGACGCAGTCGAAGACGACTAGTGGAAGGTGCAGTTCGTGGCCGTTGAAAAAAGCGCTGGTGGAGGCGCACTTGGCTGCTTCACGAAGCGGAAGACCAAATACTGGCATTCCCAAACGTCAGTGTTTGAAAGCAGAATTAAGCGATAGGAACCGACCTGCACCCTTGGACTCGTCGACCTGCCATCTGCCCTTGATCCTATCCTCCCGCTCAGCAATATCTTCCGCGTCTCGTTCATGTATAGCCAAGAGCTGGTGGATGTCCAGAAGTTGATATACGTTCGACTCAGGTTGCGCAAGGCGCTCCAAATTCGACAGGATCCGTCTTGGGTCAGGTTTGCCTGCAAAGTTTTTCTGGAATTGTTTACTGCCGTTGGGCGTGGGCGGCTCGTTTTGAGTGGGCAATTCTACGGAAAGGGAGGCTGAAGCGGGTCGATTGAGGCAGGGAGAGCGCTGGTTGATCTACGAGATTATTGAACGAGACACAGGAGAGACAATAACGGGACGTACAGATGGTGATCCACGCAGGTCATGGCTAACGCGCTTTGGAGTTGCATTATGACTCTCGCAGGGCTGTTTCCGTGATGCGTTGGGTAGCGAGGCTCGTCTCGCAGACGAAGAGTCTGCCTCGCCAGAACGTAGATAGACGGGTATCATGGACACTTGAGAGGAATATCTGTGAGTATCTTTGAGTCTCGTTGAACTGTGAGACTTACGCTGGGTTCGGCGAGTAGTAATCGCTGGGGATTTATTGTTAGATGTCATTGAAGAGAAAGTACCTCGGGCAACGCTTCTTATAATTATCAAGGTGGCTGACTAGAACGGGTTTCCGGCATGGCTGACTGACTCTGACCTGTGGCTGACATTTGTGAGTCCTCGTAAGAACTAACGCGCAAACTTATGTAATCGAAAGTTGAATAGTTCCGGGATCGTCCGACGCGTCATTGTATCAAAAAAAACATTCCTCGTGTCTCTCAGGGAGGTGGGTGTTTTTTTTCTGACTTGGAAGCCAGCCGCCACTGCCAACGAATCGACGAGGTTCCTATGTCATAATGGACTTTGTTTTCTAACCTCGGAACGTTTGACCAACCAAGATCATAGTTGTCTTGTTACATTTTCCTGTTCGCGACGGGTCTCTTGCAATTCCGATAACAATTTTTGCATGGGAACAAAAGTTAAACTTCGTTTTCGTCGGTTCTTATCTTAACGTATTTTCAGGCATGTTTTAGTCCAGGTTTACGCGGGCGCAGATGGGTTGGACGAGATGACCAACCGCGGAGCAAGAACCCGTGAACGTTTCATTTGGTTCGGCGTCCCCCGTTCATTTATCCCCGAAGACGTCCGAGGAAGCTGAAAGAATACTACAATGGTTGAAAAATACGTGTTCTTACTATTAGGTCTGATTAATGATTAAGGAGTGAGTCATTTTCCCGCTGTAGGTTGGGAGGCATGACTTTCTCAGTATCCCATACCTCACTTCTTACAGAGAGCGTAGGGGATCAGGGTAAGTACTATATCGCTTAATCAAACCATCACACGGCCTGAGTAGTACGGTTTCCTTCACTATCCGATACTTCTGGGCCTCCAAGCGTTTCGGCCGAACTCACTGCGTCTCAACTTCTCTTCGACGCTCCAACGCCATTTCTCACACAAATGAAGGCAGGATCCCATCTTCCCTAATTGACGCCTACGGTACTTTCGGGCTGTAACGTGCCCCTGTGCCTCACGCCCTGGGGCTTCATCTCAGCGCGATCGACACGACTGTCCGCTGGCCCTCTCGGGGGCCAGGTTTCGGTGTATTTGGTCCCATTTTCTGGATTAGTACTCGACACGATCAGGCTTAAGCTTGCGTTTCAAGAAAAACCACCGCCACCGCTTATTTTTCCCGGTAATTATATATATGCAATGGGTCAGAGTTTTCGTTTAACCTATGCAAGATAGACAACACGAGAGATGGCACGAGGTGTTACGCCTGAAACGGACCTGTACACGCAGGCGTATGCTAACAACGTCGTCCTGGGTTTGCGAAAACGTGTATTGGGGCGTTGTAGCAAGTGGATTAGTGTTCTAGACGACAGAGGACGGTACCGGGTACGTATCTGATCCGCGTGTCGTGACAGCTCATCATGCATCTCGGCAGGAACAAGTCTTGTACCGATGGTAAATACTATTTTCGGATACGAGGACAACTGAACAGGTAATTGCCAAGGACTTCGTATCGGATCATTAAGATGAATAACCATAACTTTGAAGCAACACTTTCCTTTTGAGTATGCTTTCACTCTCCGAGTTTTGAAGTAGCTGCAAGCAATCTTGTATTCATTTCACATTAGGTATGTGATTTGCTCTGTTCTCCTTTGCTTCGCTCAGATGGCTCCTTAGCACTCCAGCTTAGCAGGAAATCAGTATATGCAATCCATATAATGAAGTCTTCGACGCTAATCGAGGTCTAGCACCGCCTAGGGTCTATCTTCAGTTTCAGATAGCGCTCCATTTAGGCCACTACACTAAGCCTGACGTGACAATTGCCTCTTTCATATACCTCGCTTTCTTGGCTGCAGGAGGTGAATTCTATGGCGACGTTTCTTGCCTATTCTTCCAAGTATACCCGCAGGCCGCTATTAGCATGATCCAGATCCGGGCTTGTTTGCCGGGACCTTATTCACATCGACATCGAACGTTTGAAATTTCACCTTTCTTGAACATTCTTTTTGACCTCGCCTTGAGTGCCAATCGTGGCGGCGGTGGCGGAGGTAAGTTCGTCTAATAGAAATACTCGATTAAATCTTTCGTTTCGCCAGAATGACATGACATGGAGTCCGGGACTTTTGTACACTCTCGTTTCAATGAGGTTTTGCTTCACTAATTGCGAGCTCTAGTCTTTCGACTGATCAGGTTACACGGTCAATAATATCCATTCGATTACTCATTATGTCCTGCTGTCGAACAGACTTTTATTGCTCTTCTCAGAATGCCGGGAAGCTTGTCCGAACGCTATGGGCCTCAACCACAACTGTACCTGCGTTACTATTTTGGATCGCCGTCGGCTCACCAGCCGGGATCTCAATGCCGAGGAATTGGACTATGACAGTGACTCTATGAGACTGTACATCATTCGAATCGTTGCCTTGGCCAATCTCATCGTCATCCACGGCGCCAATCGCGAAGGTCCTCGAAGACTCTGCCTTGAATTTGCTGGCAGCTCGCGCAATGCAACTAGTGCCAACGGCAATACTTCCATGTACGGATCTTTAATCATCAGCAACCCAAAAGTACGAAACTTCACCCACTGCCATGAGGACTTGGCAAGGGAGGGTCGAGGAAACGTCGAAAAGTCTTGGTATCTCGGATCGTGTCGGCGTTTTATGAGTAGTCTAGCTTCGCATTGGCCAAGCAATGTCAGTACTTATGCCTTAAGAACCGACTCGTTTGCAGCCTACAATTCGTAATTTTCGCTGCTCTCAGTGCTTCTCATGACCAACCTAGGCATTTCAGAAAAGCCTCCACCAACGGCGGAACTAGGGACTCGGGAGGCTTTCCCTCCTGAGACCGAGGCAAAGGCTGGGAAGACGACGGGCCCTGTGCAGTGCTCGGAAGCGCGCGTCCTGCTCACAGATCAAACCAATTTACTGCCGTTTGATAAAATAGTCTTGGTATTTCTCAGTCTGGGACTTTGCATCGTTGTTGCCTCTCTGGATTCCGTTGTCGTCGCGACGGCACTTCCGACCATCTCGGAAACATTCGACGCCGGCGCCGTCGTTTCTTGGGTGCCCGCTAGCTTCTTGCTAACATCGACGAGCTTCCAACCGCTATATGGACGTTTCAGCGACATATTTGGTAGAAAAGCGGCGTTATCGGTGTCTATGGTTGTGTTCATGATCGGGAACCTCATAGCGGGCTTCTCAAAATCAATTATTCAGTTAATCATTGCCCGTGGAATATCCGGTGCCGGCGGAGGTAAGAACCTACTTTTTTGATTTTTCCTACTGTGCTTGACGTCAAATCTCAAGGCGGAATTATTAGTATGTGCCAGATTGTGGTATCCGACATCGTTACCCTGCGGGATAGGTAAGGTCATGAGTTCTCAACGTAAACGTGAATGTATTACGACGCGTTTGTGCAGAGGAAAGTACCAAGGGATTATCGGTGTCATTGTCGCTTTCGGATATGCCATCGGGCCTGTTATTGGCGGCGCGTTGTCCGAGAATGTAACTTGGAGGGTATGTCTACGTCGACCTTAGCGGGTGACTACCACTAACGTGCTTTAGTGGTGCTTTTGGGTTAGCATACCATTTTCATTCGTTGGGGCGGGAATTGTCGTGTTCGCGTTGCCTCTCAAAGCAGTGAAAGGAAGCATTAGAACGTAAGTACGTTCTGCCTCTCTTTAATTCCTCAGTTTTTTTACATGTTACAGGAAGCTAGTCATGATTGATTACCTCGGGGCCTTTCTCTCGCTTGCAGGGTCCACGCTCGTTGTCCTCCCCTTGATTTGGGTGAGATTGAAGTTATATCGCTACTTGTTTTTTGGATATATATACCGTAACAGGGAGGTATAACATTCGCTTGGAACTCCTTGGAGGTGCTTGGAACCCTCTTTGGTGGGCTACTTATGATTGGGTTGTTCTGCTTCTGGGAATGGAAAGGGGCAAAACTTCCAATTGTCCCCAGTAAGCCCCCTGTCTGTTTGATGCCGAGATTTTCGACTATTTATTAGTGCACATTTTCCGATATTCAACCGTAATTGGTGTATATGTTACCATGTTTGTTAAGTGAGCACAAGCTATTCATCTCCTCGAGATCCCGACTCATTGCCCTTTTCAGCGGCTTCGTCTTCTTCTCGTCCATATATTATGTACCGCAGTTTCTTCAGGTCGCTCTTGGTGACACGCCGGTACGCGCTGGCATATACCTCATTCCCTACCTAGTCGGTCAAATGGCTGCAAGCTGGGTTTCTGTACGTTATATTCCATTTGCACTGGACTTTGAGCGCTGATACCATTCTATGCATAGGGAATGGCAGTTAGCAAAACTGGAAAATATAGGGTAACGGTTGAACATAGACGAGCGTGGCTCCGAGTCTGACTACTGCCATTGATCAGAACATTATACACAGTGGGTTTGCCTTGTGGTCCTTAGCTTGTGGATTGATATCCACAACCACACCATCTTCTTCAAGAGCAGTACTTGTGGTCTACATGCTACTCGCTGGTGTAGGCGCTGGTCAGGTAGGAACCTACCATCATCCAAGCATCCATCGCTGAAATAATTTCTACTGAAAGACGTTGCAAACTACCACGGTGGCTGCTCAAGCCAGTGTCCCAAGACAAGATGTGTCCGTGGTAACCGCCTTTCGTAACGTGAGTGGAACCTGAAACTAGCTGCCATTCTCTGACCATTGCCGAACAGTTCATCCGGTTACTGGGCGGAGCGCTGGCTTTGGCTGTCGGCTCCACTATCATGTGAGACCTCACCTCGTTATACAATCGCTCTGAGTATATCTTGATTTTAGAAATAACTCATTGCGCGATTCTATGACTTCCCTTCGGCTACCATTAAAGACAATTTCAGCGGTTATCGATAAGCCGTCGTTATTAACATCTCCGGAAGTGCTAAAGCTATCAAGACAGGATGCATCCTTCATTTTATCTAATGGCTACAACCACGGTTTCAAATGCCTCTTTATACTTAACGCGTCCTGGACAGTCGTCGCAACCATAGCTAGTATCATACTTATTAAACATAACGACTTGACGGGTGAGGGTGACGCTATTAGCACTACAAAGGTCACGAAGAATATGGCTTAGATATAGAGATAGAATGATCGGGGTTTTAGACCAAATAATATGAAAGAAGCACTGATTACGGTTAGCATCGCTTTGCTTGGGATTGTTACTAGATCCTCCCTGGCAGCGTATTTCGTTCTGCTCCTTGTAACTGGTCTCGACACGCCCAATTATATATCACGACGGTAAGATGACATTTAGCAATGTTAGTGGAGTGCAAGTCATGGTTCAGAATCTCGATGTTGGTGACAAATATGACGGAACAGCAATAGAGCTAGCGCAGTCGTATACACATATTTATCCATGTTCAACATAGTATAGTACACAACTAAAACGAGCGATACTAGACATTGACGAGAGTAAAATAAAAGTACCAAAAGCAGGGAACACAAAGCTAAAAGAATGACATGACATATTCAAGGTGTATGTAGACCAAATCGATATCGAAGTAGGAAAACAGGAAAAAAAAAGGAATGATAGGACGCACATGCGACAAAAAGCAATAAGCAATAAGTAAACGATCCGAGCCACTGTCACCAACCGGGGCCGAAAGACCGCGACAATGCAAAGATTGGGAGGGCGACCGTGAGACCGCAGAATCGAATCGAACATCTTCGCATCAATGTTCCACGGAGAAGGCCAAGGTAGGTCAACCCCAATGTTACCGATCCGGATAGGACAACGACAAACGCATGAAGTCCCCTACTTTGGTGAGATTTCATCCATTTGTTGGTAACCACGCAAGTCCCTGAGTCTCGATACTAGCCCGTCGATAAGAGCGACGCGGCGCAACTCTGATAGACAGAGGTGGGATGAGCAAGTCGCAGCACTTCAGGCCCGAGAATCTCCCGTAATAAGGCGAGGGAGAGGCCAAACGGACTAACGACGGCAGTACTTGGGCGGCGTGACTTGGTATACAGGTTGTGATGGAAGCGGAACCGATGTTACGTATGGCGCTTGATAAATAGAAGCAGACCCGCTGCATGATGATTGTATATGTAATGTGTGTGGGGAGTAGTTTAGCTATACAGGAAGCAAAGACAGCCGAAGTGGATTCGACAGAGCTTCATGAATCGAGTTTCAAGTTGCCTTCTCCTACGAAGACTGATTCCTGCTGAACCCGAAACTAGCATGTATACGCCTTGTGAAGCAGATATCGGCGTCGTTCCATGTTATATACAGAGTGTATTTGCCGTGCTGCCTTTGGATGGTGCCAAGAGTCAGACGGCCATAAGAGTCATAGATTAAGCAGTCGAAGGGGTGTTGGCGGCTTCTCCCTAGAACGGAACCGAATCGTTGATGTCAGTTTTGCCAATGTCAACTTAAGTCACGAAATAGTAGCATACCAGACAGGAACGCCGACAGTGACTTGATATTCTTCACCTGATCAACTTCCCCCAATCGAGTCGGCTTTCCCGTTCCCGTTCGCTCCTTTCCCTCCGCGGAAATGCATTCCAGAAACGAAGCGTTTCGTCACCTGCACCAGTCACGATGGTCTCGCCATCTGGACTCATGGCTAGGTACAATACACGATTCGTATGTCCAGTCAGCGAAGCAACCATGTTCAACGTTGGATACTTCCATATGCATATCTGATTTTGGGCCGTGGTGGATGAGAAACCATGGGTTGACACAAGTTCGTGTGAAGTAAGCGACCAAACGAGATTGCAAACCTATCGAGAGACGTTCAGTTGTGATAAGAAAAACCGAGGTAAAGAGCATACCTGACTTCCAGTGTCTAGTTCATTTAACATCGTACCCGTGCCCACGTTCCAAAACCGTATATGCTTGTCTTGCGTTCCTCCTCCCGTTGCCAACACACCAGATATATGCGGGTCCCACGCCAAGGCCTTCACGGCAGCGGTGTGCTCATGGAATTTCCATAACGGTACGTCGCCACCATCTTCAGCAGTTCCGCCTGTGCTTGGTCCTGCTCCGGTGTTATTACTGGCACCAGTGCCGATACTTCCACCTGGTCCGGAACCGACCCCAGACGTAAGGGAAGTGGTACTTGAACCAACTCTACCCCGCCTCGAGCCTCTGAGGTCCCATATACAGACCTTGTTGTCGTTTCCTCCACTGGCGAGCGCTGCGCTTCCCGGACCTGCGTCGCCACTCCATTTCAACCCGCAGACTTCCTGACGATGACCTTGTCCTTTTCGAAATGGTTTATGACTCGCGACGCGGACGTCTCTGTGCAACACGAGTCTATCGCGTGATCCAGATGACAAGACATGTGCATTCCAGGCCAAGGCACCTATTCGCTGCGCGTGCGCGTGGTTGTACGTACGTTGGAGCACCAATGTGGACGCGTCATAAATGTGGAGTCGACCGGATAGTGTACCAACGGCAAGGGTCGTGCCCTGAGGATACGGGCATTAGTCATCGTTTCAGACGGTATATGGAAAATTAACCTTTTGTACCCATGAAACCGAGCTCACTGTATCTTGCGAATCCGAAAAATCGCACAGCTTGTTCACAGCGGCGTTATGGGCAGTCCAAAGGTAAACGCAGCTCCCGAGCCCTACTCCGAGTACGTTCGTACTTGACCAGTCAACCAAGTTGAGATAGAAATCGTCTGCAAGTTCCGGAGCATCGAGCACTCTGTACGGCGTCTTGCAAACACTGCGCAACTGTCGTCTTGGACTCTCGAGTAACTGCCTACTCTCGGCTCGTACGGGACTCATCGCATATGCTTCATCCGTTGGAGTGTCCAGTCTTCTTGCACGTGTAGGGGTGGCAGGGTGAGAAGCTGATGGTGAATTATAGTTAAAGAGGCGCCGACGTGTGGGCGTGGTTGGTGGCACAGGATTGTTAATGGGACGGGATGGCGAAGAAGGGCGGCGGGGAGAAGGAGGAGTTACTTCAGCGTGGAGGATAGTGTTGAATATGGCATTGGCTTGCTCTAAAGAACGATTAGACAAATGGGCGTATGTATGTGGATCAACAACATGCCTTTGAGAGCATCGGACTCTGATGGGATGATTCTGTTACGCGACGGTGTAGAAGGGCCACTTTCTTCCATCAGATGATACGAAGTGCGCATATCACCAGTATCGCGAGACGGCACAAACCGGTCGCCGTAGTCAGCTCCCTTCGCAAACGTTATGGTCGTCCTTGGCCGAGAGAAAGACCTGTCAACAGGCGAATCCGGCCCAGCCGAGCTCCCACTGGTTGTTGGACGCGATGGGGAGTCTAGACCAGGAGTGGACGAAGACGCCATCGGGGCTGGGGGTGCCACTCCAAACACGGGATTTTTTAGGCGACCACGACGCGGCGTGTCTTCAGCAGTATCTTCTCTTTGCGACGCTCGCAAACGCTTGCCAAAAGGCGAGTTCTTGAGTCCAGACATGGTTGGTTCGAATGCGCTAATCAGGACGATTTTACCGTCAGGATCGTTTGTGGTAGATTTTTGCGCGTAGTAGTGTGTTTAGCAGGCAATATGGCCCTCCAAATGCATGAATTTGCGAATGTAGGAGACTTGAAGAAATCTAGACGGAAACGGCGATGGGAGAAGCAAGCAACCTTGGTAAACCCAAATTTCGGGTTACGGTTGTCACGACGCGTCACTCATTTTGAATTGCCTTTTTTGTCTTTTGGCTTCTTACTGAAACTCTAGAGAGGACGTACGAGAGTGCTGAGCTGCATTGAATGAAAGTTCGTGGAAGAGATGTTGATCTTTTCTCAGGGTAGACCCTATTAAACCCGTGCCACGCCGACAACGTCGGCGGACGACCAGTAACCATGGAGAGCTGGCAGGCACCGCAATGTGGGCATCCTGTATTAACTCGGTGTAAAGCCTCATCAGTCACTGACCACCTGTTCACTACACGAAATGAAGCGGCAGACATGTCGGGAGGGCACCGAGCTTAAAGCTGTACGTTTACACCCCGCACCGACTGATATCAATTTCAGTGCGTTGCCTCTCTTTCCCGATGACTGGCTTCCTCGTATATCCCGAGATGTCCTACCAAATAGTCCTTACTGGGGAAGTCACCAGCTCAATGCTATATTCCTGTATAATATGGCACAGTGTCCGTGTGCCTGACTCTGGTTTGATGTCTACTCAAGTTGGATCCAAGCCCCCCAGGATCGACGTCGTTAACCGGACTTGCCAAGCCCACACGTCTTGCGCACAAGCTAACAGCTATGTTCCCTCACAAGAGCAATCAATAAGACTGATGTTTAAAACTAACGCGAGCTACGATGCGCATTGAAAAACGTCATGTTCCAAATCGAGTTCTACTTTTCAATATCAGTGCATCCCGAGGTAAGGAAAAGCGGGGAAATTAACATGTTCGACATAGTGCGTGCCCGTATTGGTATTGATCCATACCAAGCCCGCGGTAACCTTGGTAGGACCCTACCACTATCGTATGCACGTCCGACAACAAACATTTCCTCGCAGAGCAACCAGATTAATATTCCAGATTACCTGGGTCAACCAAATGAACAAGATATAAACTGAACGCTACGTCTCGACGAAACCATCCCACATCACAAGCAACGTCTTGCAAAAGAAATCAGAACGACATGTGGAAAGGCCGGGCACTTCTCTTCTCCCTCAGTGCTGCTCAACTCCTCCCCGCTTTCGGGGAATACATCTGGCCCGCACAAACCGACGCTCTTGAAGATGTCATCTTCAACGACAGTGGGTATAACGATGCAGGTGTTGGCGGCCACATCATTAGGTGTGGTGATGAAGGACGTGGTGGACCCGGCGCTCAAGTCGCTGCTACATGGGTAAGCAAAGGTCCAATTGCACCCTGATGGAAGCTAACACTGTACACCAGCTCCGCACTGCTTACCACGACATGATCACTTACCGTGGCGCAGAACGCGCTGGTGGTCTTGATGGCTCCATTCTTTTCGAAACTGACCGCATGGAGAATATCGGTATTGGCTTTAACAACACTTTCCTGTACGTTCCCGTTTTATGGGCTGACAAAACGTGATCGGTTTACTGACGACGAAAAAGCGATTTGCAACCAGGATACAGCTCTCGCGTTCCAATGGCTGATTTACTCACCGCTGCAGCCTATTTTGCCCTCCGCAAGTGTGGTGGTCCCGCCATCGACGTCCGTGCCGGCCGAGTCGATGCCCAGGAAGCTGGTACTTTCGGTGCTCCCGATCCGACAGAAACATTCCACGTTCACAGAATGAAATTCGAACGTGCTAACCGTACTCAAAGCCAAATGATTCAAATGATTGCCTGCGGTCACTGTAAGTTTCCCCTATCACCCGTACCTTCCTCCGCTCACTGCTTCATTCTATTCAAGCTATCGGCGGTGTTCATGGAAATGACTTCCCCTTCATCACCTCCGACTCTGCTCTGGATGCCATATCGCACTTCGACTCCACCTTCAACATATACGATAACCATGTCTCTCTCGACTTCATCTCCTCAAATACGAGTAATCCATTGGTGGCTGGTCCTCATCAGTCCGATTCCGATTTCCGGATCTTCTCTTCCGACGGTAACAAGACCATCACTGCCATGTCCACCCCAGAAGGATTCGCGGAGACTTGCAGGGAAACGATTACTCTGATGGTCAATACGGTCCCAGAAGGCGTCACCCTTACTGATCCCATCACCCCCAGCCCCCTCAGACCGACCAACGTCCAACTGACGATCTCTGAAGACGGCTCCGTGAACATCCAGGGCGAGGTGCGCGTCCACACAACCGGGGTCTTCAATGCGCAACTCCTCGACGTCGAACTCACCTTCACCGACCGCAACGGAAAGGCACTTCCCAACAGCATCAAAGCACCGTACATCAACCGCGGCTTCGGTCTCGACTTCCAATTCGACTACTGGCAAATCAATGTCGACAGCCCAGCAGGCATCTCGAGCGTATTTGTGAAAGTCGGAGACACGATGTACACCAATGGCGGGAACGGCTTCGAGATCTCGGACAAGGTCGTTTTCCAACAACAACAATCATGCTACGACTCATCTACCAAGATGCTCACTGTGTACGGTGTTGTCAGCAAATCCATCCAGAACCCCAACGTCGAACTCGAAGTAGTCGACATGCGTCCGCGTATCGGATCCATCATTCCCGGGTTATACAAGGACAGCGTCAAGATGACGAAGGTGACCAATGGCAAGATGTACACCGGCTACGACCTGTACAAGGGTACATACACCTACACGACGACTGATGGAGGTGAATTCAGCGTTGCTGCGTACTCGGGCGGAAAACGCTACGCCGATGACTTCAAGAAGACGAGCCTCCTCAATGGCAACTGCGTAAGCAGACCATAATCACCGTTTGTCGAACTCTATACTAATTGATCTGCACTGCTCTAGACTACGGCTTAAACAACTTTCTTAATTTTTCCTATATCTGTAGGTCACCCTTCTCGTTTGTCCTCAATAATCTTAGGCTCAATACGCGTTACAGAAAGTTCAGGGATCTCCGTAAACCTGGAAGTTTCGCAGTTTCGATAGTGTCATGTAGACGCTCAAATTATGCTCAAATTATTTGTAGAAAACCTCCCTCCCTCACGCTACGCACAACCGATTGTCAATATAGTTACGAATGTTTTATACTTGACTAATAAAGCTATATTTTTCAGACCTGCACTTCGTTGGAAAAAAACCGTAAGGATCCGGATCAACACCGGAGGTTTTACCCCAGGTCACGTTCGGGGTCAAAGTGGCAGATCAAACAAGTGTCGATCCACCGGGGTAACAGATCTACCATACCTTATTAGGAGATAGTGATTGACAAGAACTGCTTGAAACTCGGGATCTGACTCGGCGCCACCACAGCAACCGTCACGTCTTTTCACTGCAACAGCCTTTCCAGAACACTTTGAAGTTAGTACCCGGTGTGGAGTCAACCGAGATACATAACTCCGTTTTCAAACCGACATCTAGGCCTGATGCGTCCAAGGTTTTTGAAGCCGGGTAAACGGAGTTTGGACCCGGACAAGTTGAGCGATGACGCGTTTTCGAGCGTTGCCAAGGTCATACATCGTCGACATTAGAAACGTCTTTTTCACCCTCTCAGCACTCACCACGCATAAGTCACGCAGCGAAATACCTGTTGTTTTGAGATAAGTACTCTGGGCAAGAAATGATTCAAACTCCAAACAAACCCGGTAGTACCAGATGACGTAGTTCTCGGTACTCTATTGTGGCAGCACCGGGCGAGCACAAACACTCGACGTAGTAACGGGGATTCGCGCCAAAAACCGAGTAACGGCAACAAACTCGGAGTCAAAAGACTGAAAGATAGAATGACGTATATTTTAGTCAAAGACCAAGTCGCGACATGAACGTCGGATTACTATGAATTATCATGTACTGGGAAGTCTATGCCAGCATACTAATATCAATTTTTCCCGAAAAAAAACACTTGTTGTAAACGTTTAGTTGGCAGTCTACCAAAACGCATGTGAATTTTCGGGTTGGAAGAGTAGATCAAATGTACTTACGCAAGAGACACCATTGTAAAGACTCGTCATCTTGAAGTCATCGGCGTAGCGTTTGTCGCCCGAGTAAGCAGCAACGCTGAATTCACCTCCCTCGGTCATTGTGTAGGTGTATGTACCCTTGTACAGGTCGTAGCCGGTGTACATCTTCCCATTGGTCACCTTGGTCATCTTGACAGTGTCCTTGTATAACCCGGGAATGATGGATCCGATACGCGGGCGCATGTCGACAACCTCGAGGTCGACCTTGGGGTTCTGAATCGATGTGCTGACAACACCGTACACAGTGAGCATCTTGGTAGAGGCGTCATAGCACGATTGCTGCTGTTGGAAAACGACCTTGTCCGAGATCTCGAAGCCTTTCCCACCATTGGTGAACATTGTGTCCCTGACCTTCACAAACACGCTCGAGACGCCTGCTAGGCTGTCGACATTGATTGTCCAGTAGTCGAATATGTAGTCGAGACCGAACCCGCGGTTGATGTATGGTGCTTTGATCTTGTTGGGAAGTGTCTTGCCGTTGCGGTCGACGAGAGTGAGTTCGACGTCGAGGAGTTGCGCATTGAAGACCCCGGTTGTGTGGACGCGCACCTCGCCCTGGATGTTGACGCCGCCATCTTCGGCGACCGTCAGTTGGAGGTTGGTCGGTCTGATGAGGGTGGGCGTGATAGGATCAGTGAGGGTGACACCTTCCGGGACCGTATCGACCATCAGAGTAATCGTTTCCTTGCAGGTCTCCGCGAATCCTTCTGGAGTGGACATGTCGGTGATGGTCTTGTTATTGTCTGAAGAGAAGATCCGGAAATCTGAATTGGACTGATGAGGGCCAGCCACCAATGGGTTGCTCGTATTTGCGGAGATGAAATCGAGAGAGACATGGTTATCGTATACGTTGAAGGTGGAGTCGAAGTGCGATATGGCATCCAGAGCAGAGTCGGAGGTGATGAAGGGGAAGTCGTTTCCATGGACACCACCGATAGCTTGAATGAAATGAAGCGGTGAGCGGAGGAAGGTGCGGGTGATGGGAGAAACTTACAGTGACCGCAGGCAATCATTTGAATCATTTGGCTTTGAGTACGGTTAGCACGTTCGAATTTCATTCTGTGAACGTGGAATGTTTCTGTCGGATCGGGAGCGCCGAAAGTGCCAGCTTCTTGGGCATCGACTCGGCCAGCACGGACGTCGATGGCAGGACCACCACACTTGCGGAGGGCAAAGTAAGCTGCAGCGCTGAGCAGGTCAGCCATTGGAACGCGGGAGCTGTATCCTGGTTGCAAATCGCTTTTGGGTTGTCAGTAAATAGTTCATAAGATGGTCGGACAAAAACGTACAGGAAAGTATTGTTGAAGCCAATACCAATGTTCTCCATACGGTCAGTTTCGAAAAGAATGGAGGCGTCAAGACCACCTGCGCGTTCTGCGCCACGGTAAGTGATCATGTCGTGGTAAGCAGTGCGGAGCTGGAGTACAGCGTTAGCTTCCGTCATGGTTCAATTGGGCTTTTGCTTACCCATGTAGCAGCAATTTGAGCGCCGGGTCCACCACGTCCTTCATCACCACACCTCACGATGTGGTTGCCAACACCTGCCTCGTTGTACCCACTGTCATTGAAGATGATATCTTCAAGAGCGTCGGTTTGGGCAGGCCAAATGTATTCCCCGAAAGTGGGCAAGATTTGAGCAGCACCGAGGGAGAAGAGAAGAGCCCGACTTTTCCACATGTTGGACTTGTCCGAATGGTGAAGATCTCCTGCGTTGAGCTCCAGGCTTTATACCTACTTGTTCTGTAGAGCCCCGAGCAAGACTTTGCATTGAAACTCTATTATCTACCCTGAGAATGTCTTGGGCTGTCCTACTTCACGCTTCATGTCTTCGGTCCATACTGGCATAGGAGCCGGACCACGAGTTTGGCCGCCTATGTATTGAATTTGTAGAGTCGTGACTCGTGTCGCCTGGATATTCTTCAGCCCTGGACAAACATTGGATTACTCTCGGTCAGATATAGGCTTCTGATTTGTTCAGACCCCGAGTTTTAGGCTTCGCCTTGAATGTCTTCCGTTTGACGCGGTATGTCGTGGAGAACTCGGTGGCATAAAACAGGAACAAATAAATGACACTTTTTCCGCATTTCCGTCGTTCCGAGTCCATTTATCAGTTAAGCTCGTTATTCGCGTTTGCATAAGCGCTGGCTGCTGTCAATTTTTTCTCTCAATGGCTAGTACGACCAGCAGCGATGCTTCAGAGTCGGTGAAGCTGACAACTACAACAACGATATTTAAGGTGAGTGAGAATCGTTGTCCATCGCTAACGTCTCAACGGTTTAAATCTGACTACCCTGCGTGAATTCACAATGTTGCAGTTGATGAACGGGCTCACTGATAAGCCACATAAAAAGGTATGGGAGCGCTTCAAATTCCCCTAATAATCACATTAAACCAGTTTCTCAACGACGAGACCGTCGATGAATGGGAAAGAACCGTTAGGTGCGCCTGATGTCGACGTAATGGTTGATTGGCGTATCGAAGAGCTGCGATACCGCGACTCTTGAAGAGACGGGGATGATTACGGACGGAGATGTCGCCCAATCTGATCTGGCCGTACCAGAAGATTGGCGAATTGACTTGAATCAGGCCGTTGAAGGCCTAGAAGACGTTTACCCGTCTCGTCGGGATTGGCATTCCGGATCTGGTTCATCCGTCGTTAGCTGTGAAGGCGTTATGCTCGAGTTCTGCGTGGACGAAGATTATAGGCCACCACAGAAATTCGTTGGCCACCCGAGCCGGGGATGGTTAAACATGAAGTCAACGTTCAGCAGAAAGTTTCAATGGCTTCCATGCAACATTGAAAATCCCCGTGACGTGGCGAGGTAATTTAAGCTCCACTAGTTCGGTTTTGCTATTAATTAACGGAAGGGAAGAGTTGCATTAACAGTTTGCGGTCACGAGGGATTGTATCATATCATCGAGAGGATTGTCGGACGCGTCATTGTTTACATCGACAGCAGACACATTGACGATACCACTGGTGGATCGAAGATGTCTTTGGTTGCGACAGAGGAGGCCAGACATCTGGAGCGTCGTAACACGACAAGGCAGGCTGACCACGTTCCCAAATATCCCTCTTCAGACTCGCCGATCCCACTAGGCCTGGTCACAGAAGAAATATTTTGGCTCTCTTTATCGTTGATTCTAGTGTAAGGATCATCGTCCCTTATCAAAGGCAGGATTGGTGGTGCGCGGTGGTATGATGAAGAAAAGACGATGTTGGGGAAATTGCCCCTACAGCCAGGTTGTTGCATCATGCATCAACATCTATGCGGCACGCGAAGAAGCGTAGGTTGGAATCGAATCTATGCGTTTCACACTCAGATGGCTTTTGAGGAAGAGGGTATTCATGAGAGGAGACAGTACAGATGTCTGTCTGAACTTAAGTTGAGTGAACCCTTGAGTCAAAACGGATGGGCGAAGCCCCCGGGAGGGACTCCCGGCCCGAAACGCTGGGGGTCGGCAAGGCGAGCTGTGAGGGCGGGTGGGCGCCGAGCAGGTCAGCCTATCGACCTTCCGACAGCGCGTCGGACTAAGAAGGAAGGAAGACATCCGCAAGTGGCTTATCTTCCTTAGTCCGGACCTGAGAGAGGGAGTGGCGGGTGGGGCGCGAAAAGATCCGGATGCTGCTGTACCGCAACCGAGCAGCTCTAATGGCGAGGTGGCACCGTGGCAGGGAAAGAGAAAGGAGACCCTGACACAGCCACTTCGCTGTCTCACGCATAGACTACATTCTACGCAACGCCTCCTACCTCGGCTAGCTTAGAACTACCATATTGATGGATGAAATGTACCAGTTTGTGGTCCAACGGGATAACTTCATAACACTTTTGTTTATGCGAGCATTAGCGTAACACAGGTAGTTTCAATATTACGATTTCTCCGCATATATTGACAGTCAGTTACGCATTCAAGCGAAACTCGGGCAACCCCGGGCCCGGGCATCGTCATATCCTCGTATTCCTGACGACAACGATGATCGATGATCGACGACAGGTGACAACTTTGGGGACTATGGTAATTATTGGTCTCCATGACACCGTTACTAGTACAAAAGGCGAAAGCATGGCCATAACAAACTGTAATAAGATCTCGAAACCTTATACCAACGACAGTCCCTTCCTGAGGCGAAAGCTCCATCCTAAGATTTCGTCTCGTGAAGGGGACAGAGAGCATATAAGGCTCAAGACCTGATTTGACGAAGGAGGGACGCCAACACGCCGCTTTCCTTTGCTGCATCTAACGGATAATATTTCTTCCGTTTGTTCGTATACC
The DNA here is from genome assembly GCA_015039365.1 of Amanita rubescens. Classification (NCBI taxonomy): domain Eukaryota; kingdom Fungi; phylum Basidiomycota; class Agaricomycetes; order Agaricales; family Amanitaceae; genus Amanita; species Amanita rubescens. The sequence goes on from WION01000070.1 coordinate 87,042, forward strand.
TCTTGAGTTCCTCTCTTGTATTGAATTTGCGAATCTGTCCACCCGGCGTTGATCGTATATCGATAAAGTCGACCAAGTTCACATGTGTCGACTTCATGATCTAGGTGATGGACTTAAGCAAATGGGGTTTTCGTAGACTCTGTGTGTGTACCTTCTTGCATTGAGCAATAGTATCAGGCACAGGGTCAACACCAAGTTCAATACAGAGCGCCTGCCACGCATTGATATCGTGAACGTCGGAGCCGTAGTAGTCCGCAAATTGCTTGCCCATCGCAGCTCCGAATTGAGCCCACGCATCTTTGTACTCCGGCGACTTGCGTTTCCACTTGTAGCGTTTGGCAAGGCGTTGGAACTCTACAGAGACGGGGGTTCCTGGGTTGTGGCTGAAGTCAGGGTAATTCGCAAAGAAATCGGCAATATGTGTTGCCTGTTATTGCAGCGAGCGTTTAGGAGATAGAACATATAAGAGGAGCCTAGAGGCAAGCGCACCGTTGTGTTCGCCTCGGATTCAGCCATGAGGTAGATGAAATTTTGAAGGTGACAGTGTGGGATCCGACCAACTTCTTGAGTGACAGGTTCGTAAGTCTATATATAGTACTCGCTACAGCCATTGAGATTCACAAATTTGGGTCATTGTCAAGATCAGAATACAATGGTGATGAGACCCAATTGGCATCATGTATATCGTAAACACCAGAGGTTAACTATATTAAACATATATGCGCCAGGCCATTTTTTTTACACTCGATGGCGGAAAATGAAGATTCGCGTTCTGAGTAGACCTCGGACCTCGGACCGGCACCATCAGTCTTGGCTTCCACTACTTTAGATAAGCTGGGTCCGAGGACAACGACAGATGACAAAGGCTTGTGGACTGGCACGGTAATTGACTGATTTCCGAGAGGATCGGTTGCAGTTTCTGCGCCAAATTAGCATCCTCAAAAAATACATAATATTCCCTAACATGCAACCGAACACAATATGATGTGGCTATTGGTACAGACAGCAAAGCACCGACAAGGCAAGAACAAACTCTAAGTTAAACGTAATCTTGAGAAACCTTCGTGCCAACCACAGTCCCTTTCCGGGGCGAAAATCCTCCCTAGGATTTCGTCTGGTAAAGGGAGCAGCCTGGCATGGAAGACTCAAGACTAAAAAATTTTACGAAGCAGAGCCGCTAATACACCACTCTCCTTTGCAGGCTTGTTTTGGATAAATCTTTTTTGTCCTCTTCGTGTACCTCCTGAGCATCTGTACTGTGTCGAAAATGCGCACCGGTTTGCCCGTGGTCTGCACGTCAATAAAGTCCACCAAATTAACGTGTTTAGACCTTATAATCTAGGTAGCGGATAGCAGAGCTTTAAGTTTTCATCATGGACACTTGAAATACGTACGTACCCGCTTGCATCCCAAAATACTATCAGGAAGAGGATCAACGCGAAGTGCAATACACAGTGCCTGCCACGCGTTGATATCGTGTACGTCAGAACCATAATAGGTGACGAATTGTCTGCCCATCGCTGCCCCAAATCCGGACCATGCCTCTTCATATTCCAGTGACTCGCGGTCCCACCCTTTAACGAGCCGCCGGAACTGTGAAGAGACAGGGGCTCCCGGGTTGTAGACGAAGTCGGCATAATTCGCGAAGAAATCAGCGATGTGCGTTGCAGGCTATCATCACAGCAAGCGGTTAGAATAGGTAGCACATCGGTCTGAGGAGGGCAAGCGTACTGTGGGTGTTTCGTCGGCCATGGCAGGTAAAAGCAAGGTGAGAGTGTGAGACCAAGTAATAGACTCGTGGGAGCCGCATGTGTTATCAAATAAATATACGCTGCGGCACTGCGGTCTGGACGCTCTCACACAAACTTTGACGTGAATCACAAAAGGAAGTCTTCAAGGTTATAAATATCAACTGGCTGTTTCCGATACCCATACGTAGCTACGAACAAAAACGACAAGAAAATTGCAAGAACGAACCGGCGGTTTATAATCTCAAGACCTCCAGGCCAATGACTGTCCCTTTGTGAGACGAAAGCTAGCGCTCGTCCCTCGTCTCGTAAAGGGGATAGCCAGTCGCATGTCAGACTCGAGACTAGAAAAATGTGACGAAGTAAAGCTAGCCAACACACCACTCTCTTCGCCGCATCCAACGGATAGATTTTTCTGGTGTTCTTAGTGTATTCTCTGAGCTCTTCTTCCGTTTCGAAAATCTGAACAGGTCGACCCGTAACTTGTACGTCGATAAAATCTACCAAATTGACATGTGTAGACTTGATTATCTAAGGAGGTGCTGGTCTTAGTGGTTTTCATCGGCTGCAGGTCAAACGCAAACGTACTTCCTTGCATTCAGAAATAGTATCGGGCACAGGATGCACACCCAGCGCCATACAAAGCGCCTGCCATGCATTGATATCGTATACGTCGGTACCATAATAGTCGGCGAATTGCTTTCCCATCGCTGTGCTGAACCCGGCCCACGCTTTCTTGTCCTGGGCCGATCCGCGTTTCCACTTATAGCAGCGGACCAGGCGCTGAAATTCTGAATTGACGGGGGCTACAGAGTCATAGTCAAACTTGGGGTAACGCGCAAAGAATTGAGCAATGCGCTTTGCCTGCAGAGTAGTTAAATGAGGGAGAACTTAGGATGAGGAACAGCGCACTTTGCTTGTTCGGGCCATGGTAGGATGGTAGTCGAAGAAAGAAACGCGATAACGGCTCAGGACTAGGGAGCAGAATATATATACACGATTAGATACCGATCACAAAGCAAGTCTCCAAAGCAATAGAATTATCCACAACCTGCGACTGCTGTTTCAGCAAGCAACTCAATTTGACAGGCGGAAGCAACTCACATAACGTAACCCAATTACCGCCGAGAATATACAGTACCGCTAAATTCCATTATAGAACAAATCATAAATCTCCCGATGCACCCTGCTCCGCAGCTAATTCCCTAATTAATCCTCTTAATCCCAGATCTTCTTCAATCTACGCAATGCAACTCGTCAGCTTCGAATAGAGGGGAAAAAAAGGAGACATACTTGGCCGCGGACAACCTTGTCCATTGTGCCTACCCTATCAGCAAATACGGCATCCATCTCTTCCAGCGACACATTTGCAGTCTCAGGGACGAGATATGTTGCCCAAAGATAGGATAGAAAACAGGCGAAAGAGAACGTGCCGAACGTAATCCTGTATCGCAGATATCGTAATCGTGAGCCGCACCTAAGAAAATCGAATAAATTACTACGTACGTAGGCGATATTTCCATCATAACAGGTGTTATGAGACCGATGAAAACTATATTGTCGCATAAGATATCATCGATATGTAGAGTAAAAAAACACACAGTTGTTCGCCCAATTCGATGCCGTTGATAACGCGACACCTTTACTTCTCATAGACAATGGGAACACTTCGCTGGGAAGAACCCAACCAACTGGACCGAGGGAAATACCATAGGCAGCGGTGAAAATGTACATGCAACTAGGCCGCAGGTCAAACCATGAAACGAAAATGAGGGTTACATTGCTTACGCAACGCATATCCATGCTGCCAAATGATGGTGAGTCCAGTCGTTACTGAATAGAAAAGCCTGTAACCAACATCGTCAAATTTAGCTTGTATTGAAGTCTGGAGGCGCTCCTCACCAAAAGAGCAATGCAGAGGTGCGAAAGGGTCATCACAACGCCTCCAGCTTGTAAAAAGAAGTGAGTACGCGGTAGATGCACGGACATAGACACTTACACCGTAATAACGGTTTCCTTCCTGCAACACTGAATGAGAAAGGCTAAGGGTCGGGCATATGAACCTCCTCACCTACGCGGTCAATCACGATAATCACTGGGACCACCGACAGAAACTGGACGATCCCAATCCCCCCGGACACCATCAACGTCACGGTGTCATCCACTTCACTTCCATTCCCAGATCCCAACCCGACGCTGCGTATAAGAATAGGGCCATAATACAGCAACGCATTAATTCCGCTCCATTCTACGTAAATAGCTCAGCTCTAAGGCTACGAGAAGAAAAGATCAAGACTGGCTCACGCTGAAACACCATAACCATCACACCAATCAACGTCCGTTCTCGATAAGCACGCGAGAACAGCCGTTTCCAAGTCGCCCATTCGGATTGAAAGCCCGGTTTCCCTGTCATCCCTCCGTTGGCGTTGGCATCAGCATCGGATATTAGGTTCATTCGTTGGACGAGAACGGCTTCGACTTTCATCTCCAGCAGCTCGACCTAGACTTCTGTGTTAGGGTGCCGTAGATAGTGGTAAAGCCAGAAGTGAACTCACCTGGAGGACGGGATCAAGCCTGTCTGGGGAATCTGGGCTGACATCGCCTGGTTGAGAACCAGGTACGGCGCGTAGTCGAGCAAGGCTTTGGAGTGCTTCGTCATATCGGCCTTGTAAGACCAGCAGACGAGGGGATGGTGGCAGGTATATGGTTCCTAGCGCTAGTATGATCCCTGGTATAAGTTGGATTGCAAGTGGTATGCGCCAGGAAAAGGAGCCAGGTACTAGGTGGGAATTAGAAGGATTAGCGTGGTGATGTACATGGACAACGAGACATACAAGACCGTGTGAAGAAGCCGGTCCAGAATCCGATGACGACGCCCAAAACGATAGAAAATTGTTCGAGTGCGGTGAGGGAGCCACGGAGTTCTGGAGGAGATATTTCTGCCATGTACAAAGGCGATAGAGTGCTGTGTTGAGAAAAACGCTTAGCTTAAAGCAGGGGTGGTACTTATATGGCAGCGTACCTTAATGCGCCAACACCAATTCCACCTATTGCTCTACCAATGAAAATATCCGACAGCGACCGCGCCCCGAATTGAAATAATGAACCAAGGCAAAATACGACTGTCGGGAATGGAAAGATGAGCGTTTTTTTTCGGACTATGAGCGAGATACGCACAACATGCAACGAAAATGGTATGTCGTCTAGAGTATCGGTCTGCGTATATTCCGGCAGATAAAGCTCCAAGCAATGCGCCCAGTTCAAGGATAGCAGCTATCGCGTCGATCAGCAAGTTGGGCAAGACTCAGCTCAAAGAAGACGCACTCATTGACCCGATCTGCAAAGGTGTTATAGGCCAACGTTTTACGAAATCAGGCATTACTAGGACATTTGCGATCTACCGCAGGAATCGGGTTAGCCTGGAGTCCACAAACAACGGGAAGAGGAACGTACCACCCCCTGGTCATACCCAAACGAAAGACCGCCTATTGACGCCATGCATGCGCATAGAAGGGTATACCAGTTGTGGCGGAGACCAGAGAGGCCTTTTGGGCCATAAGAATAAGAGTATTTCAGCGTGTGTGGGTCAATGAAGAGAGATGTTCCGTTGAGGGTGGCTTGATGGTGCGGATGATACGAGCGGCGGGTTGAGTTATCGAGAAGAGGAGCCAGTGGGCCATCTGAGCTGATGTGCGCGTGCCCTGCCTTTCAGGCGGCTCAACATATCAGTGATCAAGACAGCAATTGACCAGAGGAATGAGCTTACCATGGACACCACGGTGGCAAGAGCGACCGACTTGGAGCGGAGTTTGAGTATCGACATACTCCGCTCGCGCGGCCAGCTCTGGGGATTTCAAGCACGTCGCCTTTCTCGAAACAGAGGTATTTCAAAGGAATGTCCGAGTCTGACGAGATCAAGCTGTGGTGCTGGGTCCTGGGTGATCCTCGCAACCAAATCTTTCGAGTTTCCATCAAACGCAGCGCCGCTATTGATGATCTCAAGGCAGCCATTCACGGGCGAAAGCCATCGTTCAAAGACATCGCTGCTGACTCTCTACGTGTTTTTAAGGTGATTGATAAGCACCGGCGCACAGATATTGACTCCTGATAGTTCCAACTGCCTCTGAGAAATTTCAGCGAAGATTCTGCTCAAAGCATTAAACTTGAAGACGGTCAGCCGTTGGAGCCTGAAATGGAGATCTCGTCTTACTGGATGGAAGACCTTGGAAAGGTTCTGAGCGTTATATTACCGTGTCCGACTGGTAGTGAGTGCTAAAACGGCCTCGTGATGTCGAATGATGCTCAACTCCACAATTTGCCATGCTAATTCTTGTTTCAACATCAGCTTTGAAAAGAAAACGCGATGACCCTGGTTGGTCCTCTTCTGATGTAGCCTTAAACTTAAGTACTAATCTCGCTATAGCCGACATATCGCGAAAGTTATTCGATCTATGGACAAAACCGGCAAAGTGGGATCTCCGGCACCTAAAGGAATACCTCGAGAAGCCTCTTGATCCAGATTGGAAGATCCCGTTGCCGCACGCCGAGTGAAGGCACACTTGGTCCCTGGATCGATTCCTGCCCATGCATGCAGCGCTGAAGACCTTGAACTCCTGTTTAAGCAAAGTGAAGATGAAACCGCTGTTGCGATTTTAGATCTGTTGAAGCCTGAATTACGCGGGATCCAGTAAACCCGAGCGGTACTGAAATTTCACTTGTTTCGTTCTGGGATAGAAATATCCGAGACATTCTCGAACGATGCCTGGGTGTTGCGAGTATTCGGGATAGCAACCAGGGTACAGAAACTAGCAGGTTGCGACCTGATTTTGGTCTCCTACTTGCCAACGTTTGCGTATTCCGAGGTGAAGAAAAGGGAATTGAGTTTACGGGGATGCATCCTCGAAATGAACTCAAAGTCAAGACCCGGTGGGTGTACGATCCCGCACCTTATATTCTCGGTTGGTCGTCGTTTGCGCCTGAGTAAGATTTTGTTTCAATCATCTACTTCTTCGGGGCTTAGGTTATTACGCCATTGGGGTCAAAGTTGTCCTCACAGCTATATTGCCACCAGGACCACAAGGCGAAAGCATTCAGGTCGAGGATCTAATATTGGCTGATCTTTCTTCACGACGTAAACGAATCAAGAATGCTTTAAGGATGATCAAGTTGTGCGGCGTTCTCGGATGGCTTCAGCAGGTAATTGGAGAAGGCAAAGATAGAGATATGCATTTGCAGTTCCGGTGGATAGATTTTTTTTTTATTGCCATCTGGTATATTGACTCCAAGCTCAGCGACGGTGGCAAGTTGATTGAATATTTCTCATCGCATCTGCGCAAGACGTATGGATTAGCGAATAGCGATGACGGCGAAGAGCGTGTCAAACATCTAAAGGCCATCTATGCGTCACTAATTTCGAAGGATGTTCCTAACGTGGACCGGCTCAAGAAAGCTGATATTCAGCACCGTGTACATGGTTCATACGTCGATCTGGAGCCAAGAGGCATTGATGCAGGTCCTCAATCACCTTTAGATGTTCGAAATGCTGTAGTGTGCGTCCTCGAAGCTCTCAAGGTAGTCTCAATTTCCTTCTATGTCATTAACTAACACTCTGGTCAGGTAGCCCATGCTGATCCACCAGTGTTTCATCGCGATATCCGTTGGAAGAATATCATGCAAAGCCGTGAAAACTCTTCCAAGTGGTTTCTGATCGACTGGGAAGATGCTTCCTTTGCGCCAACGAAAGGAGCACCACATTTGAGCCAGAATGAACATTCACCAAACGTATATAAAGATGATCACGGTGCAGATGTGGACATATGGGCAGTCGGGCGGCTTATATTCACTGCGCAGCTACAGGTTCCAGCTCTCAGGGACCTTGGACAGACGATGATGGAGGGCCATGTTTTGAATGCCGAGCAGGGACTGAAGGAAATATGTAATCTCCCCCTATTCTAACTTGTAACCCACAAATCTCCTGTAACGCGACCCGGGCGCGCACTGAGAATACCAATTCCTGCATGAAGTAGAAGGAAGCACGATTAGGAAGCTCCAACGAGGGAGTATTCAACATATAATCTGCCAACGAAGGCACGTTGATGGTCCATGGGTCATGAAGATTGGCCATCGGTGGGTAACCTCGCATGAACTTGATGGTATCACTTTATTTCGCGCACATTTTGACTAATAAGCTTCTTCCCCTAGTTTTCCATTAAACTTTCGAGAACCCGAACCCATGATATCAGTGATCAAGACAGCAATACGAGCTTACACCGTAGTAGGCGATCAACTCGGAGCGGAGTTTGGGTATCGACATACGCTCGCCGAGAGCGTAACGGAGGTCTTGACTTTACTATTGCCGACGCGCAACTTGACCGTAAGCCTGTGCAAACAATGTGGTAGTATCCGTCCCAACATCTCAGGAGTTCTTGCTTAGTTCACCATGAGGACTTAATCTGAAAGGGCTCAAGAACGGCCCGCGAGAGCAGCACTCCTCGACTGTTTCTCGAGTCGCTCTGATCATTCGTCTTATTGCCATCCCGTCGACGTACACATGCAGATCTTTTACAAGCCTCCCCCCCATCGCAGCCTCCAAGTCCTTCCCAACTCGCACCAGCCGCACCACACATCACTATGCTAAGTTTGAGCGAAATTTTGGTTAATTGTCCGTTCCTCCTGACTCTGGAATAGCTAGTTATGATCAATTCCAACACGCGTTTGCCCCGTCTCGCTCACCTCGTTTCGCGAATTCCCCCCTTCGTTTCATTTTCAAACCTTCTCGACAATTGTAACGAGGCATCTCAGCAAGCCCAAATTTAACATCGTTGGGCTTGTCATATATACTCGCCTTGTCATATCCCTTGAATTGCAAAGGATCCACTTGTCCAATACTGCACGCGATGATCAGGTGAATAATGGACATTGGATCGAACGACATGTTGTTCTTGCTCCATTTCAGAGGCCACGCCAAGGACAATGCGACCAAGATAATGATGATGGTGGAAAGCATGATTAACAAGGGAGCGGCCACAATAAGCAATTTGTATTTTGGATCGGCTGCGCCCCAAAACACGAACGTTTCGTTTATCTTCGCATAAACTGGCTCCTGAGGCACTTGAATGTCAGAAAACAGGGACAGCGTATACCGCAAGTTCTGTGGAACGGATCTATTTTCAACTTCCACAATGGCTGTCCATTCGACGTACCGTGGCTTCGTTTTCGATAACACCCTGAATATAAGCAGCCTGATGCCATTGTCCAGGTTAATTAATCGCGAGAAATCACAGAGAATGATAAACCTACCATTAAGTCAGCTAGTGGTGCATAATCCTCGACTTCTGGTGACGACGGATAGGCCGCAGTGTATAATTCATATATTGCTTCAATAGCGATATTCATATCTGGGGCTTGGGTAATAGACAAATGGTATTCCAAAGCCGCCATTATATTAGTAACTACGGTCGAGGTAGGATAAGTTGATGTTTGCCAGAGAGGTTCGAGGGTGACATAGCCAGTATTGTTATAGATAACACTGACGTTCAAGATCTGAGGTTTGATGTTGCACGTCATGTTCACCGATGCTTGGTTCCCCGAAATATCGGTGAACCAGGTACCACCGATCTGCAGGTATAGGGCTACGGTTGAATTAGCTTGATTCAAAGGAACCTCAGAAGCAACGAATATCATACGGATGGTTTCTCCGACATTGAATGCACAAATAGTAAAAATGCCGTAAGTTTTTGGGGCGAGATCCATGACAACTGGACCTAGCGCACTATTCAGCATGACCAATAGAGAGCACGGAAGAATTCCCTAACCGCTTTGATTCATCTTTGATGGAGTACCGTTTACACAGTTGAGCGTAGCCACTTGGTATTCTGTGTTGGGTGGACTCATGGGAATGACATTGAGGTTGACAGCGGCGTCGAGCTCGGGTGTTTCCACACAGGATACGGTTGCTGTGAGCCCCTGTTGAACCGCGCTTATACTAGTACTGCTCCATGTGTAATAGTATGGAATATCTGGAACTAGGGATTGGCTGGGGTGAACCCCTGGGTATCCAGATGCATACCCACACCCACACCCTGTGACATACCCATACCCTCACTCTGGGTATGGGTTTGGATCAGGGTACATGGCAAGCTGACCCATACCCACACCCACTTCCATACCCACACCCACACCCTTATGGGTTATACCCCTTGATGAAGGTAATGATATGTGTAATACAAGTTAATTAAAATGAAAAAGAAAAGAAAAAACTAGTAATTGAAACTAAGGTGAGTCCCACCTTCCCTTTTGGCCTTTCCATTCAAAATCATATCCCATCAACATCCCCCTACTCTAGTAGGCCCAGTCCAGCCTCCAATGGTGCCCATCACTGCCACCTCCTTTAAGCCATGTGAGACAATTTGAAGCAAACAGGACCAGGAGTGCCACTCCTTCCCCTCCATTCCCTTTCCTTTGCTGGCTGACAGAGAAGTGACCCCACAGGCCCACCAGCATTGCACCCATGGACCACCAGAAGGAGAACACACTCCTGACCCCCCACCCTCCACCTGAGGTCCCCACTGCCACCCCCAATTCAACTCTCTAGCCACACCTGTTCTGGAGCAATCCAAACAGTGAAACCCCACCCAGCAGCCCACTACTCAGGCCGCCACCCTAAGACCTCAGGTGTACAGGCCACACCCAGGTCCAGCCTCTGTAATCGCCACCCTCTGCCATCATCATGACCCATGGAGTGAGCCACTGATGCATGTGGCCCAGTGGCCCTTCACAGGTGACGAAAGGAAAACGCCCAGTAGCGCAGCGTCGAGGAGTTAAAGCGATAGCTTACCCGATGTGTACAGTAGCTGACCACTCAGCTGAGAAGATGGTGGTAGGAGGTTAAGAGAGCTTGTTCCTATTCTACGGTACATGGCAGGTTTATATACTGTCTGTGTCCTAATAGGTAACAACATAGGTAAATATATGTAACTACATATGTCATACTCATATATGGTAATATGGAGCTGCACTGATGTCATGCGCAGCTATGGTGTCATATGGCGCCATCCGCAGTGAGGATGACGCAAGCGTACTAGAACCTTCTACAAGGTTCTTTCTATATATATCCTAATCTGCTTAGTAAGCAGATAAGATAAGATCTCCTTGTTATCTTAGATTAGATAAGATAACTTCGTCACACCCCCTCGCTAAGTCATCCTAGAATATTTATTCGCCATTTCCTTTTAATGAACTCTACCAGGAATTTGTTTTCATCCGTTAATGTTTCTAAAAGATTCCACGAGTCCAACATATTAATGTCTTCTCGTTTAAAGGATCTTTTGATCTTCGATTGCCTTATAGGTTCGTATATTTTCATAATACGATCTCTAACTGGTTTCGGCAGAAGGTCTTCTTTTCTATTCATGAACGTATCCTTTGGTACTTTCGGATCAAGCATATCACGAATGAAATTTTGTCGCTTGTTCGTATACATGAATGTTGCTTCAACTCCATTTAACCCTTCAGCTGAAAGGTGTATCCAGTGACTTGCACTATGCATTTTGATAGTGGGATATGGAGTAATATTAACGGTGATTCCTAATTCATTTATAAAGAACTGAATTTTCTCTCTATTCAGATTCTTAGTCATTAAATCCGCTATTTGTTGATTGGTGGGAACGTAAAAAAGGTTGATCTCTTTTTGTTCAACACGTTCCCTAATGTAATGATAGCGAATAGAAATGTGTTTTGACTTGTGCTGTTGTGCAGGGTTTGATGCCAGAAATATCGCACCCTGATTGTCGCAAAGAAGGTCAATGCCGCCCAAGGGGAAACCTAATTCTTGGTATAGGTTTAGCACCCACATAATTTGACGTGAGGCATCGGACATTGCCATATATTCAGCTTCCGTTGATGACAACGCAACTGTTTTCTGTTTTCGAGAAACCCAACAAACTGCACCCCCTGCCAAAGTTAAGGCATAGCCTGTAACCGAGACTCTAGTCTCTCTGTCAGACGCCCAATCTGCGTCTGCATAGGCAACGAAGCCTTTTCCATTTCTGGAATAAGTGATTCGTGTGTCAAGGGTGTGCGCTATATATTTTACTATATAAAGCGCCCTTTGGATGTGGTCGTAAGATGGATTAACAGAAAATTGTGACATTAAAATGACAGCATAAGCAATATCAGGCCTAGTTCCTAAGGCGAGATACAATAATGATCCAATTATTTGTTGATAATAGGATCTATCTTCGGAGGATGCTTCAGAGGTGTTTTTAGCAGGTACATATCCTGCAGGTAAAGGAGTTGACACCGGCTTGCAATTTAACAAGCCAAAGCGTTCGACGACTGTCTTTGCATAGGCAGCTTGATCTATTACAAGCGTACCAATTGCTCGGTCGTAATTGATTCTGATGCCCAAGTATTCTTTGACTTTTCCTAGGTCTCGACATTCCCACATTTTCATAAACTCCTTTTTGATATATGAAATTGTTTCGGTTCTGTCTCCCATGAAAAGTATATCATCCACATATATTACACATATGGTAATATCTTTATCTGTGGTTCTGACATATATGCCAGAGTCGGCTAAGCATCGTTTAAATCCTAGGGACTTCAAGGATTTGTCTGCTTGTTTATTCCAAGCGTACGATGCTTGTTTTAAGCCATAAATAGCTTTCTTAAGTTTATATACTTTAGATTCTTGTCCTTTAATGATGAAACCTTCTGGTTGTTGCATATATATTTCCTCGTCTAAGTCGCCATAGAGGAAAGCGGTTTTAACGTCAAGTGCTTCAATATCCCAATTTTCTAAAGCACTTGTTGCCAGAAGAAGTCTAATAGTTTCATATCTCGCTACCGGCGAGAATGTTTCATCATAATCCAATCCCGGGCGTTGGCTAAAGCCTTTGGCGACAAGTCGTGCCTTTTTACGGCCATCCGACTTAATATCATAAACCCAACGACACTTTATTGGGTTACGCCCTTTTGGTAATTCCATTAATTCCCATATATCTCTATTTTGTAGAGATTTGAACTCGTCTTCCATAGCAGTTCGCCACTGCTTATATAGATCAATATTTTCACCTTTGATCTTATATATATCCCTATATTGATACGTTCGAATTTCTTCTCTTGGTATCATATTTGCGAGTAAGAAATGCATGAAGTCATTTCCGCACTCTTTGATCATCCTAGTCATTGTTGCTTTGGGATCTATGTCCATAGATCTTGAAGGTGGTGTTTTAGCAGTTGGATTGAAGCGTGCAGCCGCATCCTTATTCGGGATACGACCACCAAAGTCATTCTCGTAATTGTCAATCTGATATTTAATCAGATCTCTTTGTCTGAGAATTTCTTTTTCTATTTCAACTGCTTTCTTTTCACCATACGCATTGTCTTTACGTATAATTGGCTTGGGAACGCGATTAGATCTTCGGGGAACTACTGCCGGTGGGGGTACCACTGGAGTGGTTTCATTTAGCCTCTGTTTACTACGAGGTCTATGAGATCTATCTAAAGATTTGGATCTTTCTCTACGTTTTCCCATGGCTTTGGATGATGGTTTAATCGTTTCAGGGATATAATCTGCTGGATTTATAGGCTTTTGAACGGTTGATCGTTTGCCAAATTCCTCTCTAACTTTATTAAAAGTTAGATCTGGCATCGGAATTTGTTCATCAATCTCCTTTTTAAATTCAGAGATTGTTTTACGATCTTCATTAGTTCGTTCAAGATTCCTATCTGGTGCGAATCTTTCTGCAAGTCTTTTTCTAATATCTAAGACTTGTTCTCTAGTATTCGTACGTGGTGGACTTCTGTCAGGGATGAATTTTTTAAGAATTTCATCCGCATTGCGTCTACGAATTTCTATATTCGTGTGTCTGTCACGAAGTCCACTATTCTGTTCCAGCAGGCGAGTTCTTTCTCCTGCTTCAAGGTCCTCTAGTTCATCGTCAATGTTCCTCATGGTTTCTTGGAATCTCCTTCTAAGATCATCCATGGTGGAACCTTTTCTGATATCAGGACTATCCGGTCTATCAGCTTCATCCGGTGTTGGACTACGAGATTTTAATCCCCAAGACGGAGTTTTAAGACCATCTGATAGGGGTGATAAAGATTCTCGTTTTACTGATGCCGGTTTATCGCCCGAGTGACCGGAGCTGGAGCTTGAGTCGCTTTCAGGATCTCCTCCCTCTACAGAGTCAGCTGGTAGAGGAGATTGTGTGCGCCTGCGACCAAGTTGTCTTCCCCTAACAGGGGAAGGGGATGGAATACCATTGTTAGTGTCTCGATTATCGAGAAGGATTGGTGCAAGATCTTTAGTTATAATGATATCACTTTTTCCTTTGCGAGGAAATCTGTCTTCAAAGAATGTGGCTTGGGCGGATATGACTAGCGTATTATTGGAATCCATAAATTTATATGCTTTTGATCCTAATTCATACCCGACAAAGGTCATAAGTTCTGATTTTGGAGATAGTTTATCAGAACGTTTTTCAACTGGGATAAAGACCCAAGCTTCACATCCAAATACTTTAAAGTATTGAACGTCAGGAAGGGAACTATATAAAAGTTCCCAAGGCGTTTTCCAGTTGCCACGCACAATTGGGGTTCTATTGTATACGTGTACAGCTGTTTCGATTGAAAATTCCCACCATGATCTCGGTATACATGCATCGAGCCGCATAGCTTCAGATTTATCATTTAAAGTCTGAATCATCCGTTCGGCTCGTCCATTTTGCTGATGTATATGAGGTGCCGATGTTTGGTGTTGAATGCCATTTTTGTCAAGGAAATCTTTAAAGGTTTTATTTACGAATTCCCCCCCTTGATCGGAACGGAGGTAGAGTATTCGTTTGTTAAGTGCAGAAACTTTTGTGAACCATCGCTGGAACACTTCAGCTGTATCTGACTTGTGTTTAAGGAATCCGATCCATACATACGATGAATAATCATCGACCACAACAAGTATATACTTGTATTTGTGATAAGATTGAGTTGGAAACTCTTTTAAATCCATGTGGATCATTTCAAGTGGACATGATGCCCGCTTTTTAGATTCCTTGTAAGTTTTTGCCTTCATTTTTCCTTTTAAGCATCCTTCACATCGTAGATTTGGGGATGGTTTGGGAAGATTGCCTTTTTCAAACCCTTTTACGTGTCCATATAAATGTTGGAACACGTCTTTACTAGGGTGACCTAGACGTTTATGCCATATATCGTACGTTGATACGCTTTCATTTACTGTATAAGTTTCAACAGGTGGAGCCTTATCAACGTGTGTATATGTATTGACAGATTCTCTTTCAAAGAATGGTGGCACTTTGTGGACGTTTTTATGAATAATACGTCCTGTGCATAAAGTTAATGTATCTTGATTGCGATAACTTGCTTCAAGATATATTTCCTTTTTACCATCTTTATAGGAAAAGGTGATCCGTTGATCGTCTTGTGACGCCAGTAACCCTTGCTTACACAACATGCCGTTCGAAACAAGTCGTATGTTAAGACGTGGCATGTATAACACGGGGTACAGTTTCACAAGGTGGCTTGTTCCATTAGATAATTTATGAATAAAAATAACAGTGCCTTGTCCAATTAGGTCGGATGTGCCATCTGCTGTTTTTACCAGTTTTACTTTATCAAAAGGTTTATAATCTGAAAAATCATTCAGATTAAAGGTAAAATGTTCAGATGCACCAGAGTCACACATCCATAGTGTTTCTCCAGTCCGTTCTGTACAACAGGAAGGACATTTGCAATTGTCCGTTCTACCAGCACATATTATGTGCTGATGTTGATTTCCCGTTGTATGCATTGGATAGGCGACATGAACCTTATGTTTATAGTTTGGACTTATGGGGCTAACTCTCATAGGGACGTTTTTAGATTTACATGAATTTTTATTACATTCCATGTTATATACAATTACAGAATCTGAGATTGTTTTACATACGTCCACTGAATAAGAGTTAGCCCAGTCCGTACTAAAATAAGATTTTACCCACTCGTCGTTATAGTAATCATCATATGTAGAATCATCATAATTCTTCATATCATAATCGTCGAAAGCCGTGAAGTTATCATTCGGCTGATCATCATATGCCCCTTCTATAAGGGGTTCTTCTTGCATGGGAGTAATTTCTTCTATTCTCCCAGTGGACGATCCTTGTACAAATGGTACAATGGAATGGTGGCCAAGTATGGCCGGCGCAGCAGTATACTGAGTTTGGTTTTGCCCAGTATAGGTCATGCCAGTGGTTATTTGATGAGCGTCAGCTCGTGCTGCCGCTCGATTGGCTTTCGCTGTTTGGCGAAGTTGCCTATTACGTTGCCAGTTACGGCCACGTGTTTGATTGGTCATTTGACCCTGCCACTGCTGTTGTTGCTCCGGTAACCTCGGAGCGTTACCAGCTCCCATTGCTGGTTGCTGATTTTGTGGTGCGTATGGTTGGAAACCTCCACGACCACGTCCACGGCCTCGGAATCCTCCGCGGCCTCATCCACGTCCTCGCCCACGACCTTGCCAGGGTGCTTGTCCTCCAATTCTTTGTTGGAGGTCACCCCGTGCCATTTGTGCGGTCGTATGTGCGACACTTGAGTGTCGTCTTCTCCATTCTTCCCTGATCTGAATCGCAACGTGCTGGACTGTTAGGCCAGCCGCTGGTGCAGTTGCCAAAACGGCTCCTACAAAATTGTCCCAACGATGCGGAACACCGCGGACAATTATCATCGCTTTTTGTTCTTCGGGTAGCGAGAAACCCTGTCCACCTAATCGCTCGAATTTGGCGATTATTTCATTAAGGGACTGTTCAGGGTCCCTTCTTTCATCAAGCTTCCAATCCAGGGCAGCCTGGAATTCGTTGAAGGTACCGGTTCGGCCAGTATCTCCATATCTCTGTCGCAAGGCAACCCAAAGGACCCTTGCATTGAGATAAGACCCTGTGTCATATATCTCCGCGATAGAATCGCTCAAACGGAGCATAATTGAACCCAGGGCTTTCTCGTTATCAGAGAGCCACTCTAAATATGTGTCTCTCTGATCTAGTAAAGCTTGTATGTTTGCCGGTATTGGGGCCGGCAGAGGTGCTGCACCTTCTTCTGCAGGTAACATTGCATCGAAGTCATGAGCTTCAAGCGTTGCCTGCTCGGTGGCATTTAGATCGAAAGGTTGAATAAAGGAATCTCTCATGTATTTGTAGATTCCTTTTACTTGTAAGTAGGCCGTCATTTTGCGAGCCCACAAACGGTAATTGTCTCCCTTAAGTAAGGGGACAGTGGAGAGTGAAGCTGAATCTTCGGACATCTTTCTTTAGATGACAAAGATTGAGAGTGATGCAAGGAAGGCGGCAAGAAAGAGTTGTAAAAAGGTTCTTCGGAACCTTTGTTGGATGATAATTTGGTTTTGTTCAGCTAATGAGCTGAACGAACTTGAACTGTGTTGCGAGAACGGTTCTACCTCGCTATAATCGGGTCCTCGATCTTCGATTAAAGATCTTCGGAACCGGATTTCGTCGGTTAATGTAAAACCGGATCGAAATGTGTCAGTTTCAAGTCTGTACTGACGATTTATCAGCGAGGTATGGACACCTGCTGAATGACGAGCTGTTCCTGGTAGGTATACAGGAAGTGGAGTGTCTGCTCTTGGGACGTAATAATCGTTTGGATCACGATCTAATTCGTCCTCGGATGATGAAGCAGATGGGTATGTAGGTACTATCCGGTTAACTGGCCGGGTAGTAATTCGAGCTGAACTGCTTGCAAAATTTGCAGTTAGCGATTCAAGTTCACTATCGGATGATGAACTTGGGAATAGGTTATTTAACCTATTTAAGTCTTCTGCTAATCTATTATATCTTCTAGCTCGACGGCTCATAGGCTGGAGCGAAGATTTATATCTAAAATTGGAATAATTAATGAGGTGTCATTACGAAAACGACAACAACCCATTCGTGCAGCTTATGAGCTGCTCCAAGCATGGACATGCCTGGACGCCACCACCTTGGACGTGTACCCATGTGTGTGAATGTGCTACCTGTAAGAGATGACATGCATATGGTCCTGGAACTGGGAGCGCGCAAAACGGCATTTCTCCCCTGGATCCCCTTGAACGGGGGAGAACAGTTTGTTCCAGGAATAGAAATAGCTTCTGGTCCATAAACCCCCCAGACAGCTATGTAAGCACGACCGGTAAACAATATGAAGCTATCTAGATAGGATTGTGGGATCACCACAGAGCCTAAACTTAGAATGTTCCTATAGAACATTCCGACTAGAGGAGTCCCTAAGGGCGCTGAAACGATCAGAAGAAGGCCGATGCGGAAGTGCGTTCGGCCAAAGGGGCTTCGGAGGTCAGTCCTGGGGGTGCCTTGGAGGCAGAGAGGGTGCCGAATGCGAAGGTGAACGAGTGGAAGGTGTCCGAAGCACCGAGGAACGAAGGGAACGAAAGGAATCGAACTCGGAGCAGTAATGGGGTGATAATTCGCTAACTACAACTACGTACACAATGGTATATATACTACGGAGGCACGAGGTGACCATGTGATGAATCCTGCACCAAGTCCGAGGCCTGTGCGTGCATCCGAACACAAGCGATCATCCTCCAGGATCGAGCATAGGCTCGGAGTGCTTCAGGGAGCTTCGGAAGGTTTCGGAGATCGGTTCCAACGTAGCCGGAATCGGCTCGTTACACCTCCTGGGTACTTTTAATACTGACCTCCTGGTCAGGACGGGGAGATCGGATGGTGATAGGAAGTAGAAGGGAAGTGGTGGGTGGGTTCTTCTCATCTCGCTTTCTTCAATCGTGCAGGCGGTCAGGGCGGCGGTCGGAATTTCGGCAGAATCAGGTCTCGGAATGGCAGCTGTTGGGATGCCAGATGGCTCGGAAATGATAAAGACTTCGGCGATGGGGTCGCCGAGGGTTTCCGGGGTGGCAGAAATTGGCGTAGCAGTGGTGGGGTCATCAGGAGCCTCGGAGGTCTCGGCGATATCATGCGTTGTAGTGGTAGGAGCGTCGGAGGGTCTGGAGGGCTCAGAGGGTTCGGAGGGGGTGGTATTAGGGAGCGTGGATTGATTAGGGATCGTGGTGCTAATGTGTATGTGCGTCGGAGTCGTATGTACGTTTTGCAGTGCTTCAGTATTGACAGGCTCGGTGGTATGCGTTCCGGAGTGGTCTAGAGCTTCCAGGAAGTAGTTGGAGGACACAAATGGCTTCGGAGCGGTCGGCTGTGTGTACCTCAGCAGCCATACATCGATGCGTTCTTTGAACCATTGTCCGAAGTGGCGGTATTGGAATGCATTCGGTTCGTTGCCGTCCAAAAATTGAATCCGTCCGTCAACTATTTTGATCTTCCCTTGCCTTGCATATTCATCCCTGATATGGCACCAGGCCGTCCGATGATTGATATCTCCGCAGAAAATGCATCCGCTAAGGAGATGGGTGGAAGCTGTGCTCGGAGCGAAGGCAGTGCTCGGAGGGGGAGTAGGGATAGGTGTCGGAGGCGTCGGAAGCGTCGGAGCTTGTGGGGTGGTCGCGGCGAGCAAGGCTATAGCAGACCTTGAGCTGATAATGAATTGTGCGGCACTATTCATGTCTTTTAGATCATAGCCGTCATCGGGGTGGACGTCCGGGTACTTGATTGTGAGCCGAGTAGTGATATCGGGTCGGAGCTCGGGAGGGAATGCGGACATGTACATGATGCTTGCCTCACGGCGTGTCATGCGGTGCTTTCCGATGAGGTATTGAGCTGTTCCGGAAAATTCCCTGTGATACTCAGCAAGGGCTGTCTCGGATGTGACATTTTGCGCTGAGAAGCGGCCGGAAATGGCGTGTAGTGCTGCAATAGTGTGGCGGCGATCGGGCTGTGCCTCGGGGTAGATCTCGGAAATCGCTTTCTTAAACGCGTCCCAGGTTTTCGGATCCGATAGGGTGTCTCGAGCGGCTCTCCAGATCTCGGAAGATTTCTCATCGGTATAGTAGACAGCCCATTTGATCAGTTCAGCATCTCCGGAGCGTTGTCTATCCTCGCAGATCATCTCGATATCTTCGAGGTATCTCTCGAGGCCAGCGGCAGTGCCTCGGAAGCAGGGTGCCTCCTTGTTCGTTCGGATGGGCATGCGGCGGCTTGGTTCGGTCATGATGTTACTGGCAGGCCGAAGCGAAGCGAGCTGTTCTGATGGAAAGCGAGGTGGATTAAGCAAGGGGCTTCAGGGACGAAAGCTATTGATTGATCGGAGCTGGATCGGGAGTAGTGGAACGTGTGGGTGTTGTTCGGCTGATGCTGTGTCAGTGCTGTGGGGCCGAGTGGTGAAGGCTACTGCAGTGTAAAGAGCGGGGAGGGTATAATTGAAGAAAGGTCGGCGGGGTATGGTCTCTGAGCTATGGGAGGGCCAGCAGAGTGCTTGGAGTGGCTCGGAGCAGATTCCAAGTGACACCGGAACTTGTCCAATGCTTTCTGTGCAGCAGTTGGGTGAAAGGAATGACCGACGGACTGACCTAAGAGCCCCTCGCGGTGGGCTCCAGTTGAAACGATCAGAAGAAGGCCGATGCGGAAGTGCGTTCGGCCAAAGGGGCTTCGGAGGTCAGTCCTGGGGGTGCCTTGGAGGCAGAGAGGGTGCCGAATGCGAAGGTGAACGAGTGGAAGGTGTCCGAAGCACCGAGGAACGAAGGGAACGAAAGGAATCGAACTCGGAGCAGTAATGGGGTGATAATTCGCTAACTACAACTACGTACACAATGGTATATATACTACGGAGGCACGAGGTGACCATGTGATGAATCCTGCACCAAGTCCGAGGCCTGTGCGTGCATCCGAACACAAGCGATCATCCTCCAGGATCGAGCATAGGCTCGGAGTGCTTCAGGGAGCTTCGGAAGGTTTCGGAGATCGGTTCCAACGTAGCCGGAATCGGCTCGTTACAGCGCATCCTCAATAGACTGCGTGTACCACCCCAAATGGGATGTCAGCACGTCCTTTATACTAGAATAGCTATTTACGAGCCATATTGTATTCTAAAGCCTCCAATGGGCTTATGATGTTATATCGTGCATTAATACCCCAATCACGTCACGGAGGGCAAGTAAAACTCCGTGGGGGTCAGGGTTGCCATGCCAGCCCTGAGAAACGTAGGTTGTACCCTTATCCCTGGGTGTCTAGGAGATCCCCCTTAGCCCTAGGGTCCGGGCGCATGTCATTAGCTCTTATAACAGGTGCAAGGGTTAGCTGTAATCAACGGTGCTACAAGTACACAGACCCGCACGATACTATACCTGTGTTCACACATCGCGTACGTCGTTGGCGATAGCGTCGACAAGCAATACCATGTCGGGGCCCATAACCTGACGAAAGGAAAACGCCCAGTAGCGCAGCGTCGAGGAGTTAAAGCGATAGCTTACCCGATGTGTACAGTAGCTGACCACTCAGCTGAGAAGATGGTGGTAGGAGGTTAAGAGAGCTTGTTCCTATTCTACGGTACATGGCAGGTTTATATACTGTCTGTGTCCTAATAGGTAACAACATAGGTAAATATATGTAACTACATATGTCATACTCATATATGGTAATATGGAGCTGCACTGATGTCATGCGCAGCTATGGTGTCATATGGCGCCATCCGCAGTGAGGATGACGCAAGCGTACTAGAACCTTCTACAAGGTTCTTTCTATATATATCCTAATCTGCTTAGTAAGCAGATAAGATAAGATCTCCTTGTTATCTTAGATTAGATAAGATAACTTCGTCAACAGGTTCTGCTTCCAAGGCTCCCCCTGCCCCCCTGCAACTATCAGACACCCACACAGGCTGCATTTGTGACCTGGGCCTGGCCTCTGTCCCAACAGAGCTACCCACATCCCACCTTATCCTGACATACATAGGAGTGGGTACAGGAGTGGGTATGCCTGATGATACCCAAACCCACGTTGAGGGTATGGGTTTGAATGAGGGTCCATGGAGTCTGTACCCCCACCCATACCCACTATACACCCACACCCAAGACCCTCAAGGGTTTGGCCAACCCACGCCAATCCCTATCTGGAACCCATTGCGGCATGATACCGACTGGATGATGTTATTAGTAAGCTCCACGATTGAAGTATCATGATTTCGGATGGGCTCACGTGAAGTTCCGTTGAGCACAAAGTCTGAGTAAGGGAGAAACCGCGATAGGTTTCCTCGAAGGGAAGAGGTATCTAGGAACCCCGCTTCTCCCGCTACGTTCCGTGCTGCAACCATACCGCTGGCGGCTGCTTGTAAAAAAGTAGACAAAGGGGGCGCTTCCAAACTTCAGGATACTAGTAGTTCCAGGAAAAATCATCGGTTACTCACGTATTATTTCAAACGTCCCATTCGCAAAACCGGGTGCTGAGAAATTGAGATCATAAAACTGGCCCATTGTTGAGTAACTCGATTGCGACCTGGGCGTGATTATTGTCGTCCAGCTAATATACTTGTTATTGATGCCGATTACGAAACAAGAACAACTTACGCTGAGGTTTCGGCGATGAAAAGGAGACTAGGGCTCGGTGAATAATTCCCGAGCAATTTCTAACTGCAGTTATTAACAGGCTGTGCGCTGGACCCTTCCAAACCCGATTCTAACCGGTGTTATTACAGCTGTTTTCATAATCGTGCGGAAAGACGTAAATAAAAAAGTGTTGTATATGTATGTTTGTAGCACGGACCCCAGTTCTTGTCCTATGCCGCCTCCCCTCTCGCGCGATCTAAAGTCCCGGATTCCAGTGCTATCTGAACGTGGCTACTCTGTGAAAAAGATATCATCTATCCTTGGTATCAAGAAGAGTGCCGTATACCAGGCTTTGCGGTACCACTGTTGCTATGGAGTATCATACAGTCCTCATACTCAGAAAGCTGGCCGCCCTCGTGTTCTCAGTGCCCAGGATGTGAAATTCATCATGTCCCTTCTCAGTCAGCCCCACACCATATATCTGGATGAGATCCAGCTTGAGCTACAGGAACGACGCCAGAAATTGGTCTCCCTTGCAACTCTTTCCCGCATTTTGCAACGGATGGGCCTCACTCACAAAACGGTTTCCGTAAATGCTCTGGAAAGAAACGACCTTCTACGCGCTGCATTCATGAACAAGATTGCAGATGAAGTGCCAAATCCCAACATGCTGATGTTCATCGATGAGTCAGCGCGCAATCGCCGCACATCACAGCGAAACATGGGTTGGTCTCGGACAGGTACTCGATGTATTCAGTGTTAAATATAGAATTATATTTATAGAATGATTAACTACTGATTGACTACAATCAATATTACTCATATCGCTCGCGTCATCCTTTATGTATGACATAGAGATGACATCATAATGACTTCATTATGATATCATGGTGACATCATGATAGACTCATGATCACACCTTATGGTGTGCTTAGCACGCCATATCTTCTCATCTATACTATACACTTACACATATGTAGACACATATTTGTTCTCTCTTAGTATATAAACCTGTCCTATATCGTAGAATAGGACAATCCATTCTCTTCCTCTCACTATCACTACTACGCCGAAGGGTAGTGCTAAGATCATATCGCAATAGGTAAGCTATTGCACCTGCTCATGCTGTGGACACGCTCTCGCGTAGACCTGTCTTCTTCGTCAGGTTATGGGCCCCGCCGCCGATATTGCCAGGACCCACATCGCCGCTCGCTTGCTCGTCATCCGACAAGATGTCCCACTGGTATAGTATCGCAGCGAGCCTGATATGGTCTTATCATCTTGATACTACTGATCCTTGATATGGCATATGCGCTAATGACATGCGCCCGGACCCTAGGGCTTTAGGGGGATCTCCTAGACACCCAGGGATAAGGGTACCTCCTATGTTTCTCGACGCTGGCATGGCAACGTCGGCCCCCACAGAGTTATACTTGCCCTCTGTGATGTGACTGGGGTATTCATGCACGATATAACATCATAAGCCCCTAGAGGCTTTAGAATACAATATGGCTCGTATATAGAAACTTCTAGTATAAAGGATGTGCTGACACCTCATTGTGGGTGGTACACGCAGTCTATTAAGGATGCGCCCTTAGGGACTCCTTTAGTCGGAATGATCGTTAGGATCATTCTAAGTTTGGGCTCTATGGTGATCCCATAATCCCATTTAGAAGTTTCATATTGATTACCGGTCGTGCTTACATAACGGTCTGGGGGGCTTATGGACCAGACGTTATTTCTATCTACAATCGCAACGGGTAAAACCGTGGTTCGCCCAAGCGCGCTTGAGCCAGCGATTGATGTTGCATGTCATTTACAGCATTCAGGGATAATCCGAGCTTTCAAGACCGAGTGGACCTGTGGACCTGAGCTTTATCTAAGCTTGGCTTGTAACTAAGTTACTCAGGGTCGGTTGGTTTAACCGAATATGGACTGTACTCGTAACCGAGGAACTCTATATAGTCTGACATTCTAGTCTATGGCACCCTGGTAACTTAATAAAGACGAATTAGACTTTTAGCTTTAATTAAGCTTTAAGCTCATTAATTCTATTTTAGGAAAGAAAACTGGATTCCGAAACTAGTACTCCGTTACCAGTTTACGAAGCCGAAGGAGAATCATTTCCTCCTGCCCGGAGATTACCTCCTTCTTACGAAACACCAATCCCACCGTTTCCCTTAACCTTAGGGAACCGAACTTTTATTGATACACCGGCACCAATCCCATCTTCGTCCTATCCTAGGACGGTAGTTCGTGTTGTCAATTTTGACACCAGATTCGGTGTCACAACTCGTGGACCTGTCACAGTTCACGATCGAAGAGATCACTTCTTAGCCGCACGACTTAGAAACGGTCGTACCTTGCAAGACGAAATAATACATCGTCGTAGACAAGCAGCTATCGAAGAAGGTGTTCCACCCACCTTAGATCTTTGGATTCCACCCAGGGGCACTTCACTAGCCCAACACATAGCAAATAGGCGTACACGCCGTAATCTCGAAAGAGATAATCAAGAGGTTGAAAACCTCGAAAATCAAAGAAACTTCCGTTTCTTTTGGCGTCTTCTAACCGCCTACATCATAATCTTCACCTCCGCCTTCCTCGTCTAACATGTCTAATGACTTGACGATTCCTAGTTCCATTCCCGTTTTGAATGGAACTAATTATGAAGAATGGGAACGCATCATGCGTTTTCTATTACAAACAAAGGGACTGTTTCAGTACCTTAAGGATGATTATGTTCATCCTCCGCGGATTACTCTGCTACAACAATTCTTCATCGACACAGGTGTTCGTGCAGCCATAACTGCACAACCTGCGGTAGCAGCAGTTGCCGCACATGGTACACATCCAGCAACACCTGCAATCCCAGCTGTTGAGGGTGAACCGGCTATCACCCAACAAATGGTTGATGATGCAAAGGCCGTCAAAAAGGCTTTTGAAGATTGGGTTGTTGAGGATGATCGCATCCTCGGATCCATTAATATGAAATGTTCTGCTACCATACAGCAGATCAATTCAGAAGTAAATGCCGCCAGAGTTTTATGGCGGAATTTAGCAAATCAATACGGTGTGACAACGTCTGCCGGTATCTATAATGACTTCCAATTAGCCGTTACTTGGAAGTTTCAAGATAAAAAGGATCCCACACAATCCTTAAACGACCTCCTCGCCATCATAAACCGCTTATCATCTAGCGGAATTGTATTGCCTGAAAATGTGCAGGCAATGATTGTACTTTCAGCTGTCCCTCGTCATTGGGACAATTTTGCCGCTGTGGTTCTAGCCACAACAGAACCATCGGATCTTACGATCCAAGGGATACTTCCCTTAATTCAGAATGAGTGGCGCCGAAGGCACCCTGAATCTGCCGCGACGGCAAATACGTCGCAACAACAGCAGCAACCATGGCAACAAGTACGTGGTCGAGGACGAGGACGTGCTCGCGGACGTGGCCGCGGAGCAGGTCGTGGACGTGGGGGGAGGCCTTACTCTAGGCCTCCACAAGGCGCTCAGACACCGGCTCCTACTGCTCCTCCGGCAAATCAAAATTGGCCAGGTAAAGTTGAGGGCCAAACACGTGGTCCTAACTGGGAGAGGAACCGAGAACGCCGAAAGGCAGATGCAGCCGAGAAGAAGGCTGCAAAAGCCGCAGAACATACTATGAGTTCTGCGCATACCGTCGCCCGTATTGGGCCTTATGACATCACTGAGCCAGTTGCCGGCTCTAGCAAAGGCAAACAAAGAGAAAAGGATGAAATGGACTTTGAGTCCTATAAATTGAACCGAGGAATGGGGATATCGTCAGACGATATCGACTATAAAAACATGGATATAGATCAGGAAGCTGAACTATATTACGATGATTATTACTATGAAGATAACGGCGAACAATGGTATGAAACCATTAAGAAGCTGGAAATGGCTAACTTTCTCTTTATAGAGGCAGCAATGAAAATGGTGTTCCCTAAATTGGGACATCATCGTCGTACTATAAATTCCTTCTTTGAACAATCTGTACTATATGATAGTATAAATTATAAAGAAAATTTAGACGAAAACTGCCTCGTAAGAGATAAGTCGTGTGACACTGCTATTTATAATGCAAATATGATCGAACGATCATATAATATTGGTAACATGTTTAAGAAACCTTTTACATGTTTAGCGGTCAATAAAAGAAAATTTAAGGATAAAGTACATCTGACATGTCCCTGTCCGGAATGTGTTGAGAAACGTACTGGAGATACACTATGGATGTGTGACTCCGGTGCATCCGATCACTTTACCTTTAGTAGGAAAGACTTCTCTGAATACAGAGAATTTCCTGCAAATGAAAACCACAGTGTTAAAACTGCTAATGGTTTAGATCGTCTTGAGGGACTTGGCACAGTTATTCTTGAACACAAGTTGTCTACAGGGGAAACAACACTCGTAAAGCTCTTTCCTGTTCTCTATATGCCACGGGCAACTGCACGCTTGATTTCAAACGGCAGATTGATCCGACAAGGATTAACTTGTAAACAAGATGAAAAGATGGTAGTCTTTTCCTTTACAGACTCGGGTAGAACGTGTATTGAAGGACATTATCTTATGCCCGATGATACATTAGTTTACGCTCGAGGTAGGATTATTATAATGAATCCTACATTGGTTTCCGGTCCTGGCTTAGCCAACAGGAATTCTAAATTAATTCTTGGAAAACCGACAAAGAAACCAAACGCAGAGTCTATAGAAAAACTATTGGACTACGAGACCTGGCATAAACGTTTTGGTCATCCATCTAACGAAGTCTTTTCTAAGATACCGTTAAATGTCAATGGATGGAAAGAAGTTACACTTCCAGAAGGAAAACTACGTTGTGAAGGTTGTCTAAAAGGCAAAATGAAGGCAAAACCTTATAAACTGTCTTCGAAGAGAGCTACTCGTCCCTTCGAGTTACTCCATATGGATCTTATGACCGTACCGGCCATATCCTACCACAAATATAAATATATTGGTGTTATCGTTGACGACTACACCTCATATACGTGGATTGGTTTATTAAAAACCAAAGATCAAACTCTAGAATATTTTACCGGTTGGTATAATGAGTTTGTAGATCCTAAACAACCTATTTCTCACCTCCGTTCTGATCGAGGGGGGGAATTTGTAAATAAAGCCTTTGAAGAATTCCTTAAATACAAAGGAATTAAACATCAACAGACAGCTCCTTACACCCCACAACAAAATGGTCGCGTTGAACGCATGAATCAGACTTTGTCAGACAAAGCTGAGGCAATGCGATTAGACGCAGGATGTCCGAAATCTTGGTGGGAGTTCTCATTCAGAACGGCTGTGCATGTGTACAACCGCACTCCCCTAAAACGGACTAAATGGAAGACCCCTCTGGAAAATCTTCTTAATAAAAAACCAGACGTATCATACTTTCGAGTATTTGGATGTGAAGCCTGGGTATTTATCCCTGATCAACGGAGACCGGATAAGCTGTCCGAGAAATCCGTCTTATGTACTTTTGTAGGATATGAATCAGGAACCAAAGGCTATAGGTTCATGACGTCGACAAACACACTGGTCATATCCTCCCAGGCTACATTCTTTGAAAACAGGTTTCCGCGCAAAGGAAAGACTGCAGAAATAATTACTGAAGATCTTGGTCCGATCTGGGAGGCGATTCCTCAAAAGGAACCTAACCGCCCTCCACAAAATTTGGATCTAGATGACTTACTCCCAGAGAACCGTAGACGTTCTCTGAGCAGAAGACGCTCACCAGGTTTGGATCGAAGGGGTGCATCTCCTGATAGACAGCAATCAGACCCTTCTGATGATTCAAACGATGATGATGACGGTGATGAATTTACCGATCGTCGAAGAGATTTTTTGGACGATAATATCCGAAGGCAAAGGGAAGAAAGAGAACAAGAAAGACGTGACAATTATCGTAGACAACGCGATGATTGGAAAAAGGGTCAAGGAATTGATAAACAGTCTCGTTTACGAGATCAATTCAAACGTCAAATGAGTGATATGTTTAAGAAACGTAAAACTCCTGAACCCTTTAGACGTACTCCCTCTCCACAAATAAAAGAGGAGACTCCTGTTCCTTCTAGGCCTATAACACCGATACCATATGTATCTAGGCCACCTTCGCCTCGTAGTCCTATGGATGAAGATAATCCCTTCTCTTTGAATCAAAGAGATCGAGATGAAATAGAAAACCCATTTATGACGGATCCAGAATTTGATCAATTTGAACAACGTCAAAGAGATCGTTTTAGAGAATTTGCTCAGAGACCTAGACCTCCTCCACCGATCATATCTGATCCTGGTCCTCCCTCTGTGCAAATAGGTCCTCGCCGTTCTGGTCGTTTTCCAGTTCCAAGGGTACAAAGAGACAACGCGTATGGAGATAAAACTCCTGCACAGATAGAAGCGGAAATTCAGCAAAAGCGAGACGCTTTACGAGAGCAGTTAAAAGATAAAACTCCGAGTTCTTCAACTCAGGATCCACCGTCAGCAGACAGGAACCTTGATAGAATGAATGAATCTACCTCTCTACTCAAAGAAATCTTCGCTTTAAAGTCTGAATTGAAATCCGCAGAACATGATCATTTAACCCGAATGATTAATGAATCTGGAAATGAATTCCTTCATTTTCTTCTAAAAGCGGCTGTCCCCCTTGTGGATAATATTCCATATGACTATAGAGATATATCTAAAATGCGCTCCAGTAATCCTCAATTATATAAACAATGGAAGATTGCAATGGATGACGAATTTAAATCTCTTCAATCTAGAGATATTTGGGAGTTAGTTGATCTTCCAAAAGGACGAAACCTAATCAGATGTCGTTGGGTTTTTGACTTAAAAACCGATGGACGCAAAAAAGCTCGCGTCGTAGCTAAAGGTTTTAGTCAACGTCCCGGATTAGATTACGACGAAACATTCTCGCCTGTAGCGAGATATGAAACAATCCGAATACTTCTGGCCACATCAGTGCTTGAAAACTGGGATATACAAGCCCTAGATGTAAAAACTGCCTTCTTATATGGCGATCTTGATGAAGATATTTACATGGCCCAGCCAGAAGGTTTCGTTGTAAAAGGACAAGAATCAAAAGTATATAGGCTGAGGAAAGCCATATATGGATTGAAACAGGCATCATATGCCTGGAATAAACAAGCTGATAAATCGTTGAAATCATTGCATTTTGAACGATGCTTGTCTGATTCTGGCGTTTACGTTCGTAAAGGCAAGAATACTATCACGATATGCATATTGTATGTCGATGATATACTCTTTATGGGAAACGACGATTCCACCATTGTGTCCATTAAAAAGAAATTTATGGAAATGTGGGAATGTCGTGATCTTGGAAAGATCAAAGAGTATTTACGAATCCAAGTCAATTACAACCGTGATTTAGGATTCTTAGTCATAGATCAAGGTCCTTATGCCTTGAAGGTTGTTAAGCGATTTGGACTTGAAGATTGCAAGTCTGTACGCACACCGTTACCTGCTGGGTATGCTCCTATAAAGAATGAAGGAGAATGCACACCACAGGAACGTTCTTATTATCAACAGATAATAGGATCCCTTCTATATCTTGCCTTAGGAACTAGGCCTGATATAATCTATGCAGTAATTTTGATGTCCCAATTTTCATCAAACCCGTCCCAAGAACACATTCAGAAAGCCTTGTATATAGTCAAATACATTGCTCATACCTTAAACGTCAAAATCGTTTACAGCGCCAAAGGCAATAATAAATTTAGAGCCTACGCTGATGCTGACTGGGCCGCTGATCGTAATACACGACGATCTATAAACGGTTATGTCTTAATGTTAGCTGGTGGTGCGGTAGCTTGGACGAGTAGAAAACAAAAGACTGTAGCTCTGTCTTCGACTGAAGCAGAATATATATCTTTATCAGATGCTGCAAGACAAATTGCATGGGTTGAAAATCTATTTTACGAAATAGGTGCACCCATTAAAAGCATCTTACTTAGCGTAGATAACCAAGGCGCTATATTTTGGGCACAAAATCCTGCACAAGAACATCGTTCCAAACATATTGATATTCGCTATCATTTCGTTCGCGAGTTGATCGAGACTAAAAAAGTAGTCCTCGAATACATACCAACTAACGAGCAGAATGCGGATCTCATGACTAAGAATTTATCCTTTGAAAAGGTCAAATTCTTTAGAGAACGATTGGGACTTTCCTTAGAAGAATATCCGACTTCTACAAATGCATTAATCAAAAGACCAGATCGATTAGAGACAGAGGAAATCCATGATTTGACGAAATTCATTCTTGATTGGCAAAATCTTGAATTAGATGGAATTGATCGTCTATCACACAAGAAGTTGATGGAACTTCTTGATGGTCTTATTGATCAACAAGAATCGGATATAGATCCATTCTATGATGAAAACATTATAGACTTTAAATAAAGAATATCTAAGCGAAGGGGTGTGTTAAATATAGAATTATATTTATAGAATGATTAACTACTGATTGACTACAATCAATATTACTCATATCGCTCGCGTCATCCTTTATGTATGACATAGAGATGACATCATAATGACTTCATTATGATATCATGGTGACATCATGATAGACTCATGATCACACCTTATGGTGTGCTTAGCACGCCATATCTTCTCATCTATACTATACACTTACACATATGTAGACACATATTTGTTCTCTCTTAGTATATAAACCTGTCCTATATCGTAGAATAGGACAATCCATTCTCTTCCTCTCACTATCACTACTACGCCGAAGGGTAGTGCTAAGATCATATCGCAATAGGTAAGCTATTGCACCTGCTCATGCTGTGGACACGCTCTCGCGTAGACCTGTCTTCTTCGTCATTCAGCACCGCTGTTTCATTCGTGGCCAACGATATTCAATTCTTCCTGTCTTGACGCTGGATGGCATCATAACGTATGATGTTGTACCTGGATCGGTGAATTCAGCTCGATTTGTGCAGTTTCTCCGTGAACTACTCGTAATTATGGGTATTCCTTCCATTAGCAATGTCTGACCATTGTATTAGGTACCATTGACGAACCCATATCCCGGGCCACGTAGCGTATTGGTTCTGGATAGCTGTAACATACACCATACTGAGGATGTGCGAGCACTAATTGAGGATGAAGCTCGTAAGTACCTTTTTATCATACACGTAGTGTGCTAGCTGACTCGTAAAGAATGTCGG
Organism: Amanita rubescens; assembly: GCA_015039365.1. NCBI lineage: Eukaryota > Fungi > Basidiomycota > Agaricomycetes > Agaricales > Amanitaceae > Amanita > Amanita rubescens. The sequence continues at coordinate 118,481 of WION01000070.1, forward strand.
TTGATATTTCTACCTCCTTACTCGCCCGATTTAAACCCCATTGAACAAGGCTTCTCAACCATCAAAGCATACTTACGCCATCATTGGAATAACGACTCATTATCATTACTGGATCATGCTTGTCAAAGTATTACTCCGGAGTATGCAGCAGGTTACTTTCGCGCATCCGGTTATATTGTCTAACGTTTGTCACATACTATTTCTATTGTAATCGTGGTTTTACAGTCTTTGGTACACTTTCAATCATCATCAGACCCTTCAAACACCGGAAGGTAACCAGGCGGAACAGGAATTACAGCATCATGTTCGTAAGAATGGTAATGCCATGTAAAGTCTCCTTCGTTGTTGGTAAAGTTACCTGACACAAGCCGCGAGCCCCACAAGATCGATTTCCCACCATCATGATAATGCTTTTCGAACCGAACCCGTTTGTTGGGTGGGGTACGGTTGATGGCATCCGAGTCCTCAGTGATGCTTGATGGATGTTTGCGTTTTGCATCTGTACTGTTCCACCATTTCGGTGCATTGTCTTGAAGGCGAATTGCATCGCCTGGTGTAATACCCAGATCAGTTAGAGCATCGTGACCAACACGGTGAAGAATGTCAGGACCATAGCCTTTCAGACGGAGCCTAGCTTCATAGTCGGGCGCATTAGCAACCCCAAGCTTGGTCTGAGCAAACTCCAGGAAGTGCGTCAGCTTTGATGGAGTGTTGGTAGGTGGCGAAACAGTTTTGTCAGGCGTTGCCGAGATGACAGATCCATGCTTGGGAGTTGTTGGTGTTGGCTGAGTTGGAGCAAGAATGCCGCCAGCAAAATACGAGAGAATGTTTGAGAGGTGTGCAATGTCAGATGGCCCACTGCCTGAGCTACTAGTAGATGTTGACATGCTTGACATGGAGCACGAGCGCAGTGAAGGCTTGCGGTTCACCATATCAAATGTCGCTGTTTGAGGCGGTTCAGATGCGGTTACCTTCCCATCATACTGTGAAATGATAAAGATTGTCAACACATTGAGTTGGTTATATGTGATACGTACCATTGCCCGAGCCCACTCCTTCATCATAAACGGCGTCAATGGAACAAGCTCCCCACTAGAAGAGTCAATGTATGCGAATCCCGAGCCATGGTCATTCGCATATTTTGTTTCAAGAATTTTTCGCAAGCGAGCCAGTTCGGCATCAATTCTGGTAAGGCCAGTGTTGTTGTCGTCATCAGTAGCCTCATCTTGCGAATCCTCGTTATCGCCATCATCAGATTCAGTCATTCCCTTCTTCTACATGGCTTGGATTCAATATATATGCGTTCAATACCGTAATTGATTACCTTGGTCTTCTTTGACCTGAGTGCGGTGACAGCATCGTTCTTCCTTGCTGTAACGGTGATGCCCTTCATTGATTTCCGCTCAAGAATTTGCTTGACAACCTCCTCATATTCAGAGAATCGATCTACATCACAAGCATCCGAGACTCTAGCTCACAGTTATGAGCGCATATACTCAGCTAAATTGAATGATATACAACTCACTTTGCGGGGGGAACATGGAACTTGCAACTGAATACAAGGGTATCTGTAGCATCCACTTTGGTGTTGACATCATGCTTCTTGAGGATTGTATTGAGGAACAGCGCATAGTTGTCTCTGGTAGCGGCAAAAACGAAGTCAAAAGTTTTGACCCTCATTTCTTGCTTTGTAATGGGCTTCTTCTTGCCCTGAGCAGGATGTAGTTGCTGTACAATGAGTTTGGATGTGACCGAGATAGCAGACTCATGTTGAACTTATAATATACGATATACATACAGTATATAGTAAATATAAGTGATATCATTAGTTTACACTAACTAATGTAAGAACGCTCAGTTACTTACTCGTCTCTCAACCAATCATAATAGTGGATGATTGAGTGTGAGATAATATATTGACATGAGAATATATTTGACATATTCTCATACTTATCTACCAATCATAATAGTGGATGATTGATGATGAGAACATATTCTGACATGAGAATATCCTAGCGATATTCTCATAAGATCATCCAATCATAATAGTGGAACTATTGATGATGTGAATATATGTTGACATGAGAATAGAAGACATATATACATTATGGTTATCGACCTATCACATTGAAGATTGATAATGTGATGAGTCAGTCAATATAATTGATGAGTCAAGTGCTGCGCAAAGCTATGCATTGCTGTACAATAGCTGTGCATTGCTGTGGAATGACGCCTTATGAGTCAAATACCTGTGACTCATACTGATAAGACTCTTTGTACTTATTTGTAGTTTAGTAGTATATAAACTGTACTCTAGTAGCGTCAATCCCTATCCTATTATCCTCTCTACTGTCTACTGTTGAGCCCCAGCTCCAGTAAGCTCTTAACAACTCCACACCACACTCGGTAAGTAGTACATTCCATGTACTAGACTGCGCTGCTCGCTAGGGACTTGTTACCCCTAGTTTCAACAGGTTATGGGCCCCGAAACCAGACGCCTTTGGCGCTATTGGTTGTGAAGCCAAGCGACGCACACTCTCAAGTCATTGACGGAGAGAAAAGGTAAAACAAAGGTAACTGGGCGAGGCGCCCAGTGTGGTTTTCATTTTCTTGTTAAATTAGTCACCGCACTTGGCTAACCCTTCTGGGAAGTGAGGGATAGACTCAGAGTCATCCGCTTACCTGGATTGTATACGCCCGGACCCAGGGCTAAGGGGACCCCGTTAATTACTCAGCGGTCTAAATTACGAGTATCCCTGTACAAGGGACAGTCTTGGATGACGTTAAAAACCGGCCTAGATCGCCTTAAAAATCTCGCAGTGGACCATTACTGCGTCAATAGAAATTGGCTCACTTGTGAAGTGTGAACTTCACCGGTTATTACCTACCGTATAAAAGGGTAACGTCCCACACTGTATTCCGCTTGGGCAGTGTGATGTAATTGGACGTATTGAACCACGCTATACCATCATCAGGATTTTCGATCCTGTAAAATACCTAATATATGTACAAGTAATAATAGATTCTAGTATAAGGGGTGAGATGAGGTCACATTGTGGACCGTACACTCTGCCTATCGAGAATGCGCCCTTAGGGACTTCTCTAGATTAGGAATACACTCAGCTGTAACCCAGCGGTGTCTAGATTAATTCTTAATACTTGTACATACACGTCTAGTGGGGGATTGAGACCCCATAGACCATCTAAGTGATGGACTTATCTCATGCGTTTGGGAATGCAATCGTTATCGTCATGGTTATTCCAGAGATTAAACGGTTATCATTTGATCGTTTAAGAAGGGACAAGGGCCGATCCCCGAGTCTTTAATCTATTGTCAGACGCTTAGGTTGGCTATTCTTACCTACATTGGATCATATCCCACGCAAATATTATTACTGCGTTATTAGATGCTAAAAACATCGAAGTGGATACCAATGTGACATAGATCTTGGTTAATATAACACCTTTCATAACGATTAGTACCAAATTCAACATGCATGACAAGAAGAAACAATGATGTGCGAAACTTGTGCCGAAACATCCAATTTGCGTACAAATTATCTGTTTTCTGGGATTAGTAAGGGCTGAAGGCTCTGAACGCCCATTCCTTTCTTTTGATCTTATCCAAAAGAACTATGTGATGATTAAACCTCCTGATTTCAGCAAAATTTTAAAATCAATTTTTTCAATTTATATAAAAATGTCGTTTGTAAACTCTTTCTCGCCGTTGTCTTCTGCTGGCGGTGCCCTTGGCACTCCGATTTCTTCGAGGACAGTCCCCTCTCGGACTACCCCGAACAATTTGCCCGGCTCTGGCGCCCGGCACCTCCAGGCCCCCGTTAGGGCCTTACCAAAGAACTCGCCGCCGCCTGCAAAGGCACAGGTACCAGAAATGGTACCTTCATTACGTTTTCCTGTTCCGACTTCTGCGCCTCAAGCTGTGAGGCTAAATAGGAACTATAAAAAGTATCCTGTTCCCATGGGCTCGCGCCCATATATGCCTCATGCAGCAAAGGGCTGCCACTGTTCGCATCCCGATGCGATACATCATGTACACCGCTGTGTACAAAAAGTCGTTTTCGACTATAAAGGAGTCCCGACGGCTCCCAAATCAATGCGGAGCCCAACAGGTCAGTTTTCTAAAAATACTAGGTATGCATCTTTATCTGATAAAGATAATCTAGTCTCATACGCCAAGGCTGCGAAGGCTGTTGGGCCAGTCTCTCGTCCACAAGGACGACCTGTTATCGTCAACGAAGGTTGGCGATATAACAAAGATCGTGGATCGCCTTGGATCCACAACACTAAACCGGAAGAGTGGTCCTATGGACCACCAAATAATGCCCATGTCCAATTCAGGCCAGTCACAAAAAACGACTGGCATAAGGGTAATCGTCAATGGAAAAATAAGACGAATATCCCTAATGCTTTGGATTCGGATGCGTACCGCCAACATTTTCTTGGCATCGCATCTGACGAAAGGGGCAGAATTCCTCTTCCGGAGGAGATCACTCAAATATACAAAAAAGGAAAGGTAAATACACCTTTTAACGTATATAAGACCCAACTAAAACGTAATACAGAACAAAAAGGATGGCGAAAGTCAACAACACCTACCTGGAGTAGATGCGCCCCCAACATTGCAAGTTGGGGATATATCGTATCTAAAACTCGAGCCCAAAGCAGAGCGGCTGGAGTGTTTCCTTCAAATCAAGAGGGAACCGAAGTGAAAAGGGTTGTTGACGAATATAGTAATGACATGGGAATATGGCAGGAAACTGGAAGGCTTCCCGGACGGTATAAAGACTTTCCTCACATAAAATTACCTAAAGAATCTATTTTCGACAAACCTGTCGATGATAGAGACAATAGGAGGGCTAGATTTGCATCTAACCCTGTGACGGAAATTCGATATTACATACCTGAAAGGACGTGTAAAAAAGATATTCCCTAATTTACTTTCTAGTATTGACACTAGATAGTAAAATACTATATTCTTGTCATTTTATCATGAACGACATTAAGCTTAAGAAATCAGGACGGAAATTACATCATCACATATATTCTTATGCCTTATTATTATTTGAACCTTTTCTTACGAAAAATCTTCTTAGATTTTAAACAAACTTAACCAAAGTAAGAAAATGTCTTCTTCCAATTCAATAAACTCCATTGTTCCTGTTCTTACCGGATCAAATTGGCTTGCATTCGAAAGACTTATGACTGCGTACTTGAACAGTCAAGGTCTTGGTGCACATATTGATCCTAAACTTGACTGGCCCAGAGATCTTGAACCGTCTGAAAAAGCGGCAATCAAGACATCTGACATAAAGCCAGATCAATTAAAAACCCTTAAAGAAATTCGCAAAGAATATGTCGAATTCAAAGAGGACAATATGAAAGCCAAGGGTTACATTACCTTAAAACTAGCACCTAATCTTGTACACCTTGTTGACGATAAAAATGATAAAGCCGAAGTCCTTTGGAAATCTCTAAAGGATAAATTTGGTAAACAAGGTCTGGCTGCTACGTTTGGACTCTATAGACAAATTGTCGATTGGAAACTCAAAGAGAATTCCAATCCAAACACTCAAGTTCCGCATCTTATGGACTTGATTAATAGAGTGTCAAACCAAGGTGTAACCTTAACCGTCAAAATGCAAATTATGACGATCCTACATGCCTTACCTCCTTCATGGGACAGCTTTGTCGCAAATCTGTTGGCACATTCCGCAGATGATGACACTGTAGATGAATTCCTTAATCTCATATCTGAGGAATGGTCCCGAAGGAAAGGTAACAGGAACAATGCCAATACTTCTGTTGTCACGAGAGGGAATAAACATTCTAACTCTCAAGTAGTTGCAAATATGGCACGCCAACAATTGCAACAAGGACAACCTCGCACCCCTTGGAATTCCTATCGTGGGAAATCCTTTCGAGGCAGAGGTGGAAGAAAACCAATGGGAAATCGAAGAAACCCAACACAACATACTTCGACAGGTGGACCATCTAATGGACCAAAACATACACCTGGCCAATCTCAGACTCCTTTTAGACCCCAATGGGCTGGTCAAGTCCCTAATCAGTCTAAAGGACCAAATTGGGAACGCAATAAGGCAGCTAAAGCAAAGAATCGTGCGAGTAAACTTGCTGCTCGCACAGCAGCTCAATCAACACTTGGTTCTGGGCATGCTATGGCATCTTCGACATCAGCATCTTTACCTCTGATTGCCAGAATTGGAGATCAGGTAATGACAGATTTTGATGAAGAATTTGTCCCCAAGATTTACAAGTACAAAGGTACTCGTGCGGTTCCCACGGACGACTTCATGGGGAGAATTGATGAGATATCCGAAGATTCGGGAGATTCTGTATCCAGAGATGTACAAAAAGTACGAACTGAATCAACGGACTACTCTGATATCTTTGATTCTGCAATATTTGCAGATACTAAAGATACTCAAAGTGTGGACGATCTTGCTAGTCCTATCTTTGCTTCCTCTAGTATATCCCATCATCAAACCGATAATGAAGGATATCAAACAGATAATGAATCACATCAATCTGAGGCCAATTCTTCAGGGTATGAAGGACTTTATACCGATGAAGAGCCTGAGGGACCAATGCCTGGTTCCTTTGATGATGAACAAATAAGTTGGTGGTATGTACATACCAGACAATATTATGTGGATCAAGTTCGACGAGCTAATTTGGAAGCTCGAAGAATGAATACTAATGCACGCACTTTAGAACACTTACAAAATATGTTGAGAGGGATGGTAAATGACCATGACACTGTATCCCTCCGACCAGAATCTGTAAGTTCATCAGATTTAAATTACTTTTATCAATCTGATCAAGATTCTGTTTACCATACGGCTCCAGAATCTATGGCATCATCTCAAATCCCAACAAGGCCTATTACGCCTTATGAAGATTTTTTCAATATATACGATTATCCAACTAATCGTACTATTGATACTGTACCGGTAATACCATCTAATGTACCGATTGTATACCCTACACCAAGAAGATCTACGGATCTTCGAAATTTATATTATTTTGATGCCAATATGCGTGAAAACTTCAGTAATCATCAAAGAATAGCTCGTCTTTATGATCAAAATCATATAGAGGAACTTTATAATCAATATAACTTGGATGAATTCATAATAGAAGAAAACAATCGTAGACGTGCTAATGTTATTAACATTGGACATCTTCAAGATCCATATAATTTACCTTGTAGTAAATCACCTTCTTGCAAATGTCCTGAATGTTATAAAAATAATAAAGGACTTACAATATGGATGTGTGACTCAGGTGCATCACATCATTTTACCGCACACTTAGAAGATTTTGTCAGCTATAAAAAATATGAAGTTCCTACTTCAGTATTTACAGCTGATAATCAAGCAGATATATTAGGTATAGGGACTGTGATTTTGGATCACACTCTTAAAAATGGTTCGGTTTCAAGATTGAAACTTTATCCGGTCCTCCATATGCCAAGTGCCACACTACGACTAATAAGCAATGGAACATTGTGTAAACAAGGTTTTATTGCAAAACAAGATAATGATAGGATTTCTTTCTACAGAGAAGGCTCTGAAAATGCATCACTGGAAGGATTTCCAGGAGATGGTAACGAAACATTAATGTGGACAGAAGGTCAAATTATTAAACCTTCAAATTATAAATTAATGATGACCACAATTAATGTTGTTGGATATGAAATTTGGCATCAACGGATGGGTCATCCTAGCCAACAAATATTGAAATTAGGCTCTAAAAACTTAGAGGGTTTCCCTCCCTTAACAATTCCTAAAGACTTAGAACCTTGTAACGGTTGTCTAAAAGGAAAAGCTGTTTCACAAAGCTTTCCTCTTTCAGAAAAACGTGCTACCCAACCCTTTGAACGAATACACTGTGACTTGATGACTTTTCCAATACAATCTTATCATAAACAAAAATATTTACTTGTAATATTTGATGATTGTACATCTCATGTATGGGTAAAACCATTACAGAAAAAGTCTAATGTCGCTGTAGTATTTGAAGGCTGGCACAAACAAATATACAACCAATATGGATATAACATAAAAATTGTTCGTTCCGATCGAGGGGGCGAATTTATGTCCACAAACATACAAGATTACTTAACTGATGTAGGAATCATTCATGAAAAATCTACTCCATATATACATCAACAAAATGGAAAGGTTGAACGCATGAATAGAACACTTTGGGAAAAGAGTGAAGCATTGAGATTACATGCTTCATGCCCTCAATCTTGGTGGAACTTTGCGATCGAAACTGCCGTACATGTTTATAATCGTACTCCACTTAGACGAACCAAATGGAAGACCCCTGTTGAAAATCTTACTGGAAAGAAACCTGATGTTTCTTACTTTAAGATATTCGGATCTAAAGCTTGGGTATTTATCCCACATGAATCGCGCGAAAATAAATTAACACCAAGGTCTGAAATAATGACCTTTATTGGATACGAACCAAATGCAAAAGCATACCGCTTCATGACAAATACAAATCAACTTCGAGTATCCACCCAAGCTGAATTTGATGAAACCAAATTTCCAAGAGCCAAACCTCAAGATGAAAATTATACAAAAAACTTGGACCCTATCAGGCCTATTGAGCAGGATAATTCTGAAAACTCAGATAAAAATATCTCTGATGGTAAACCAGATAATGAAGGAGATATTTCATCTGAACAGCAGCATTCAGATGATGATTTCTTTGATTTCAACTTTGAAAATCATCCTAGTTCTGATTCATCAGATGATGATGATGATGACACTAAATGGGATGATAAACTAGAATCTTTCTTTGAAAAGAAAGATACATCTTCAAAAGACAAAGGTGCTGAATTAGATCAACCTACAGGCGTTGAATTAGATCTACCTGTACAAAGTCTTAAAGATAAACCTACTAAAGGAAAAGGCAAAGGAACTGCTAAAAAACCTGTAGAACCCACTCGAAGATCTGAAAGATCTAGAAAACCGGTTATACAGAAAGACAATGCTTATGGTAATAAAACACCATTAGAAATTGAAAAAGAAATTACAGAAGAACAAGATGTTGTTCGAGAATTAATTCAAGATCTTAAAGAAAAAGATAAATCTGATCCAAGACTTGATGTTACAATCAGATATTCTCTCAGATCTAGAATACGACAACATATTGATAAAGTTAAATTACTTTATTCAACATTACACAATGCTCAAATTAATGAAATGTCATGTCTCATTAAAGAGCAAGGTAATGGTTTTCTGAATTACTTACTCGCACAAGCAATTCCTGCCATTGATATCTCAAGAGATAATATCAGAGATTATCAATACAAAGATATTCAAAAAGTCAAAATTGCTGATCCCAAATCTTATGAACAATGGGAAACAGCAATGAATGATGAAATGAAATCATTGAATGATAGAAAAATCTGGGAGCTTACAGAATTACCTCATAATCGTACACCTATTAAATGTAGATGGATATACGATATTAAATCTGACGGTCGAAGGAAGGCTCGACTTGTCGCTAAAGGATTTTCTCAAAGACCTGGACTTGACTATGATGAAACGTTTTCGCCAGTGGCAAGATATGAAACGATTCGCCTTTTGTTAGCAATATCTGTGCTAGAAAAATGGGATATTGAAGCACTAGATGTTAAAACAGCCTTTTTGTACGGAGATCTCGAAGCGGATATCTATATGCAACAACCAGAAGGTTATGTAGTCAAAGGCCAAGAACAAAAAGTTTACCAACTTAAAAAGGCAATATATGGACTTAAACAAGCCTCATATGCCTGGAATAAACAAGCTAATAAATCCTTAGAGGATTTAGGATTTATACGCTGTTTATCTGATTCTGGCGTATACGTCAGAAGAGAAGACGACACTATAATAGTGTGTATAGTATATGTCGATGACATGCTTTTCATGGGTGACAATACACCAGAAATTCATAAAGTTAAAAATGCTTTTATGAAGAAATGGGAATGTCATGATCTTGGAAAAGTTAAAGAATACTTAGGTATGCAAATCAATTACAATAAGAACATGGGTACTCTTATTATTGATCAACATGCATACGCTAAAAAGGTTGTAACAAGATTTGGTTTAGAAAATTGTAAACCAACTCGCACACCTTTACCAACAGGATATATTCCAACTGCTGCTACAAAAGAATGTACAGCAGAAATGCGATCTTATTTTCAACAAATAATAGGATCGTTATTATATCTTGCATTAGGAACAAGACCTGATATTACTTATCAAGTAATATTAATGTCTCAGTTTTGTGCAAACCCAAATGAAGAACACATACAGAAAGCATTATACATAGTACGCTATGTTAATACCACGGTACAAACTAAAATAGTTTATAATGGTTTAAATAAAGAAGGCTTTGTAGCCTTTACTGATGCTGACTGGGGTGCTGACAAGATTACAAGAAAATCAGTCACTGGATATATAGTAAAACTCGCAGGAGGAGCTATATCATGGGTTTCACGAAAACAAAAAGTAGTGGCTCTGTCTTCAACTGAAGCAGAATACATGTCAATGTCTGATACATCAAGACAAATAGTTTGGATTGAATCACTTATGAGTGAACTCGATTTTCCAATTAAAACTATCTTCTTATGTTGTGACAATCAAGGAGCAATGTTTTTAGCCAGTAACCCTGCACAAGAACATCGTTCAAAACATATTGATATAAGATTCCACTATATTAGAGAATGTGTCGAAAGTGAGAAAATTAAACTCACATACATTCCTACCAATGAACAAGTTGCGGATATAATGACCAAAAATCTACCATATTCAAAATTTGTAATATTCCGAATGAAGATGGGATTAATCCTAGATGATAGTCAAATATCATTAACCAATCATATTAAGGCATCACAAACTTTTGCCAATTATATTAAAAGTAAAACCCTTAATAAGTCCCCAGGACATCATAGTAAAATATTTGAAAGAATTCAAGATCTTGAAGTGCGAGGATATCTTGAAGAAATCTTTAAATACTATGAAAGAGAAAATGATAAATTGACTACCCTTTTGAAAGCTAATAAATAACTTAGCGAAGGGGAGTGTTGAACTTATAATATACGATATACATACAGTATATAGTAAATATAAGTGATATCATTAGTTTACACTAACTAATGTAAGAACGCTCAGTTACTTACTCGTCTCTCAACCAATCATAATAGTGGATGATTGAGTGTGAGATAATATATTGACATGAGAATATATTTGACATATTCTCATACTTATCTACCAATCATAATAGTGGATGATTGATGATGAGAACATATTCTGACATGAGAATATCCTAGCGATATTCTCATAAGATCATCCAATCATAATAGTGGAACTATTGATGATGTGAATATATGTTGACATGAGAATAGAAGACATATATACATTATGGTTATCGACCTATCACATTGAAGATTGATAATGTGATGAGTCAGTCAATATAATTGATGAGTCAAGTGCTGCGCAAAGCTATGCATTGCTGTACAATAGCTGTGCATTGCTGTGGAATGACGCCTTATGAGTCAAATACCTGTGACTCATACTGATAAGACTCTTTGTACTTATTTGTAGTTTAGTAGTATATAAACTGTACTCTAGTAGCGTCAATCCCTATCCTATTATCCTCTCTACTGTCTACTGTTGAGCCCCAGCTCCAGTAAGCTCTTAACAACTCCACACCACACTCGGTAAGTAGTACATTCCATGTACTAGACTGCGCTGCTCGCTAGGGACTTGTTACCCCTAGTTTCAACAACTCAGAGTTGTCGCCTTCAGGTTCACCAGTGGGAGCCATGGGGAAGGATATGCAACGTCAAAACGCCGAATCAGTTATGGGGTCTGTGCTACAAACATACATATACAACGCTTTTTTATTTACGTCTTTCCGCACGATTATGAAAACAGCTGTAACAATTTATAACATTCTGTTAGTAACAGGTTACTATTTATGTTAATAACTTTGTTAGAAAATATTTTCGTGTGAAAAATGTCACCACTGCCAATCCACGCTATCCACCGAGTCGTTTCGCTCGACTTCAGCCGTTTTCCGTGCGGATGTAGCTGCCTTACGCTTCCCGTCATGTGCCCGCCCCGTTGGTTTGTCAGATATCATGTCTAGGAGTGCGGGTGCCGTTATATCAACCAATGGGTTGACTTCGATGGCGGTTACGCTGCTGACTGGTGTTATACTTGCCGGTAAGGTTGCGTCCTCGTCCTCGTCCTCGTCGTCCTCAACCTCTTCTCCTTCCTTTCCATCAGACTCTAATTCTAATTCGATATCAGCCTCCAGGTCAGCCTCTCCGCACCCGTACTTGAGAGCCTCAAGCACATCTTTATCAAGAGTCCGAAACTTCACAACCGGCCGTTTGGCCGGTATCTTTGAGTTTACGCCCTGCCAACATGATCAGGTGTGCAATGAAGGGCATATAAAGAACCATTCTACCTTATGTTTCCCATGCCACTGCCCAATCTGAATCATGTCGACGATCGTTCTGGATTGTTGGCTGCCTCGTTGTTTGGAGTTGAACCATGTTATCGTCGAGTTCGTTCTCTCATCAGGCATTGAATTCACGAGGATTGAAAATATCTTTGTTGCTAAAATCTAGAATGCCCGATAAGTAAGATGTAATACTAGTAGAAGAATGGACCACGTACGGCAAGAACATCGCTGTTTGGCATGGGCGCGATCTTCTCCCACCACTCAAGTGGATCCATATCTTCAGCGCATTCCATCCTGAACGGCCACTCTTTTCTCCAGAATGATTCCAGCTGCGCCTTTAGTTGATCAGCCGCTTTGCGAGCTCCGTACTCTTTTAGAATGGGGTAAACGTTGTCGTCTGGATTCTTCTCAATTGAAGTAAGCAAGTTTCTGAGCATATCTTTTAAGAATTCCTTCGTTATCTCGTATGCCTCATGATGCGCTAATATGCGCACACGCAACCCAGTTTGTGGGTGAACCCGTGGAATTGTAAGGGTTATTGGTGCACTAGTATCTGGCACCGGGCATGGTGCCTTTTGTTTCAGGAAGTCTTCAAGAGCGAAACCTGTTTGTTGTATGTCAGAAAGAGCAAAGATGAATATAAAAGTTACATTTACGAGGATCAAGGGTAAATGCTACGAAATAAAGGTCATTTGCAAACATCTCCTTATACCTCTTGTTAAAAACTGTAATGATTTTTTCAGCATGTTCATTAGGAATGCCGGTAATGCCTGGGCCCTTGTCGAACAAGTTTTTCAAAACTGCTGCGACAGCGCACCAAAACACAAACACGTCAGACGCATTTGCACGTGCGGCTTCCAATGACCACAAAGAGCGTATGAACGGCTCGACAATATGTAAATAGTGTAAGAGGCTTTTTTCGAACTGCGAATAGTGACCAGTTCCTCTATTCAAAAACATTCCCTGCACAGTTTCATTCTTCAGAGTTTAGATGTCAGTGACGCTTCGTATGTAATGATGAAAATATGGATGCACCTTGAACTTGACATCTCCCGTTGAAACAAGTTTCTGGATTTGCTGGAGACATGGCTCGAGTGACTGGGTGGCCAACCAATACGTGCCAAATCGAGTCTTTCCGATTGTTTGCAAAGCTTTGAGTGGTTTTTCGTTGCCATCATTCTGGCGGAGTAAGGTCGTTGAATATGTGGAGTGACTGAAGTGTTGAATAATGATTTGCATCATTGATATAAACTGTTCAATGCTCTGAAGTCAGCCGTATGCTATTGGTGTTTCTATGGCTATTACGAACCGATTTAAAAAAGCCCAGCGTTGTGATGTCTTTGATTGCTGAGTGAAGGTGATGTACGCAATCGTTCACGGTCAGTATAGTTTTAACTTCTTTGCTGATTTCTCGGCGTGCTGCTTTGGTTACATTTGTGTTGTCTGAGCATGTTGCGGCCCATCGTGAAACCCCAACTGTAGACAAGGTCTATATGCATGCGTTAGACGACTGTAATAGGAAATTAAGATAAGAATGTTCTCATACTGATAAGAGCTTATCTTTAAGCCATGCCGTTGTATGATGGGCATCTGAGCCTTCGTGGCCATCAAGGAAGTATATCTCACGAAGTGGGGTAGTTGCATGGACAGTGTATAAGGACTGTGGTTTACGGATTGTTGTTCCATCGAATGTCAATGTGAGATTCTTTTGAAGCTTCAGATGCTCAATCTGTTGGCTGCGTACATATGCTGCTTCTTTAGGAATAAGGTCATGTGAAAATGTGCTCGACGATGTGGGGTGGTAATTTGAATTGAGCGTCTCCATCAGTTCTTTCCATTCAGGCGAGTCGATTACATTAGGAACAAGACCCCGTACGCAAATAAGGTGCATGACAATATGATCAACCTTCAATTGGAAGGCTTTTCTTGACTCTTCTTTCTTCTTCTTCCCGGCCCCCTGTAGCTGAGAAACGTCTAAAGTGGCCTGGCCCTTGAGTTTCTTGGCAGGTGGAGGTGCCGAGCGACACGAGCCTGAGGGAGTCGAGTCTCGGGATGTCTTGGGATCCTCGTCCGCCCCTGTCAGTTGCTCAAGCTTGGCACTGATCGACTCAGCGCTTGAAAGCTCAACTGCTTCCTGATGCAATGCAGGGTGTTTCTGCATAAGCGTGCTGCATGTGCCAAGATACGAGAGATTTGCGCATTTCCCATCCGGATAGTTCCACAACCGGAAATGCATTCCCATGAACTATTCTTGCCGTCATTGTATTTCTTGACAAACTTCTTGACAATATCACTTGTATTGCGCCCTCGCCCACCGGTATTTGCAGGGATGATCTGATTAGATATCTAATTTAATACTGATTACGGTACTCTGACATTTGGCAACACATACAGATCGCATCGATCCTAGCTCGACAGCAACACTTTCCGATCTTGCACGCTTCTGAGATCCATCGGCGGATTTCCTAATAGGGACCTGCAACAGATATGAGTTAAAGTTCTGTCGTGGCAAGTTCACATCATAGTCAAAGACTTACCGGTGTATTGTGAACAAGGAAGGCGCTCTCAACGGCATTAGCCACATCGACTACCCATTTCTTCAACACATTATTGCCCGGATGTTTTATATAGAGTTTAGAGAATGCCTGGTGTAACGAGCATATCCCTGGACCTCGCTCTTTGATTGGTAGCATACCATCACCTGATGAACGTGCTTTCCAACCAAACACACGCTCGAGGTCCTCCCCTAGCACTGCAACTTCACAGCCTGTTTTTTCAAGCATTTCCGGATCAGGCTCAAAGTTTTGGAATTGTGCAAATTGCGACTCCGATAAAGTTTTGAACGGTAGTTGAGGAGGTAACGCCTGGAGAAGTGTATTAAGGTGTGCCAGGACTTCCTTAAACTCGTCATCTGACAACATCTCTGTGACGAAAGGGAAACGCCCAGTAGCGCAGCGTCGAGGAGTTAAAGCGATAGCTTACCCGATGTGTACAGGTTTATATACTGTCTGTGTCCTAATAGGTAACAACATAGGTAAATATATGTAACTACATATGTCATACTCATATATGGAAATATGGAGCTGCGCTGATGTCATGCGCAGCTATGGTGTCATATAGCGCCATCCGCAGTGGGGATGATGCAAGCGTGCTAGAACCTTCTACAAGGTTCTATCTATATATATCCTGATCTACTTAGTAAGCAGATAAGATAAGATCTCATTGTTATCTTAGATTTAGATAAGATAACTTCGTCACACCCCCTCGCTAAGTCATCCTAGAATATTTATCCGCCATTTCTTTTTAATGAACTCTACTAGGAATTTGTTTTCATCCGTTAATGTCTCTAAAAGATTCCACGAGTCCAACATTTTAATGTCTTCTCGTTTAAAGGATCTTTTTATCTTTGACTGCCTTATAGGTTCGTATATCTTCATAATACGATCTCTAATTGGTTTCGGCAGAAGATCTTCTTTCCTATTCATGAACGTATCCTTTGGTACTTTTGGATCAAGCATATCACGAATGAAATTTTGTCGCTTGTTCGTATACATGAATGTTGCTTCAACACCATTTAACCCTTCGGCTGAAAGGTGTATCCAGTGACTTGCACTATGCATTTTGATAGTGGGATATGGAGTAACATTAACGGTGATTCCTAATTCATTTATAAAGAACTGAATTTTCTCTCTATTCAGGTTCTTAGTCATTAAGTCCGCTATTTGTTGATTGGTGGGAACGTAATAAAGATTGATCTCTTTTTGTTCAACACGTTCCCTAATGTAATGATAGCGAATGGAAATGTGTTTTGATTTGTGCTGTTGTGCAGGGTTTGATGCCAGAAATATCGCACCCTGATTGTCACAAAGAAGGTCAATGCCGCCCAATGGGAAACCTAATTCTTGATATAGGTTTAGCACCCACATGATTTGACGTGAGGCATCGGACATTGCCATATATTCAGCTTCCGTTGATGACAACGCAACTGTTTTCTGTTTTCGAGAAACCCAACAAACTGCACCCCCTGCCAAAGTTAAGGCATAGCCTGTAACCGAGACTCTAGTCTCTCTGTCAGACGCCCTGCGTCTGCATAGGCAACGAAGCCTTTCCCATTTCTGGAATAGGTAATTCGTGTGTCAAGGGTGTGCGCTATATATTTTACTATATAAAGCGCCCTTTGGATGTGGTCGTAAGATGGATTAACAGAAAATTGCGACATTAAAATAACAGCATAAGCAATATCAGGCCTAGTCCCTAAGGCGAGATACAATAATGATCCAATTATTTGTTGATAATAGGATCTATCTTCGGAGGATGCTTCAGAGGTGTTTTTAGCAGGTACATATCCTGCAGGTAAAGGAGTTGACACCGGCTTGCAATTTAACAAGCCAAAGCGTTCGACGACTGTCTTTGCATAGGCAGCTTGATCTATTACAAGCGTACCAATCGCTCGGTCGTAATTGATTCTAATGCCCAAGTATTCTTTGACTTTTCCTAGGTCTCGACATTCCCACATTTTCATAAACTCCTTTTTGATATATGAAATTGTTTCGGTTCTGTCTCCTATGAAAAGTATATCGTCCACATATATTACACATATGGTAATATCTTTGTCTGTGGTTCTGACATATATGCCAGAGTCGGCTAAGCATCGTTTAAATCCTAGGGACTTCAAGGATTTGTCTGCTTGTTTATTCCAAGCGTACGATGCTTGTTTTAAGCCATAAATAGCTTTCTTAAGTTTATAAACTTTAGATTCTTGTCCTTTAATGATGAAACCTTCTGGTTGTTGCATATATATTTCCTCGTCTAAGTCGCCATAGAGGAAAGCAGTTTTAACGTCAAGTGCTTCAATATCCCAATTTTCTAAAGCACTTGTTGCCAGAAGAAGTCTAATGGTTTCATATCTCGCTACCGGCGAGAATGTTTCATCATAATCCAATCCCGGGCGTTGGCTAAAGCCTTTGGCGACTAGTCGTGCCTTTTTACGGCCATCCGACTTAATATCATAAACCCAACGACACTTTATTGGGTTACGCCCTTTTGGTAATTCCATTAATTCCCATATATCTCTATTTTGGAGAGATTTGAACTCGTCTTCCATAGCAGTTCGCCACTGCTTATATAGATCAATGTTTTCACCTTTGATCTTATATATATCCCTATATTGATACGTTCGAATTTCTTCTCTTGGTATCATATTTGCGAGTAAGAAATGCATGAAGTCATTTCCACACTCTTTGATCATCCTAGCCATCGTTGCCTTTGGATCTATATCCATAGATCTTGAGGGTGGTGTTTTAGCAGTTGGATTGAAGCGTGTAGCCGCATCCTTATTCGGGATACGACCACCAAAGTCATTCTCGTAATTATCAATCTGATATTTGATCAGATCTCTTTGTCTGAGAATTTCTTTTTCTATTTCAACTGCTTTCTTTTCACCATACGCATTGTCTTTACGTATAATTGGCTTGGGAACACGATTAGATCTTCGGGGAACTACTGCCGGTGGGGGTACCACTGGAGTGGGTTCATTTAGCCTCTGTCTACTACGAGGTCTATGAGATCTATCTAAAGATTTGGATCTTTCTCTACGTTTTCCCATGGCTTTGGATGATGGTTTAATCGTTTCAGGGATATAATCTGCTGGATTTATAGGCTTTTGAACGGTTGATCGTTTGCCAAATTCCTGTCTAACTTTATTAAAAGTTAGATCTGGCATCGGAATTTGTTCATTAATCTCCTTTTTAAATTCAGAGATTGATTTACGATCTTTATTAATTTGTTCAAGATTCCTATCTGGTGCGAATCTTTCTGCAAGTCTTTTTCTAATATCCAAGACTTGTTCTCTAGTATTCGTACGTGGTGGACTTCTGTCAGGGATGAATCTTTTTAGGATCTCATCCGCATTGCGTCTACGAATTTCTATATTCGTGTGCCTGTCACGAAGTCCACTGTTCTGTTCCAGCAGGCGAGTTCTTTCTCCTGCTTCAAGGTCCTCTAGTTCATCGTCAATGTTCCTCATGGTTTCTTGGAATCTCCTTCTAAGATCATCCATGGTGGAACCTTTTCTGATATCAGGACTATCCGGTTTATCAGCCTCATCCGGTGTTGGACTACGAGATTTTAATCCCCAAGACGGAGTTTTAAGGCCATCTGATAGGGGTGATAAAGATTCTCGTTTCACTGATGCCGGTTTATCGCCCGAGTGACCGGAGCTGGAGCTTGAGTCGCTTTCAGGATCTCCTCCCTCTACAGAGTCAGCTGGTGTTGAACTTATAATATACGATATACATACAGTATATAGTAAATATAAGTGATATCATTAGTTTACACTAACTAATGTAATAACGCTCAGTTACTTACTCGTCTCTCAACCAATCATAATAGTGGATGATTGAGTGTGAGATAATATATTGACATGAGAATATATTCGACATATTCTCATACTCATCTACCAATCATAATAGTGGATGATTGATGATGAGAACATATTCTGACATGAGAATATCCTAGCGATATTCTCATAAGATCATCCAATCATAATAGTGGAACTATTGATGATGTGAATATATGTTGACATGAGAATAGAAGACATATATACGTTATGGTTATCGACCTATCACATTGAAGATTGATAATGTGATGAGTCAGTCAATATAATTGATGAGTCAAGTGCTGCGCAAAGCTATGCATTGCTGTACAATAGCTGTGCATTGCTGTGGAATGACGCCTTATGAGTCAAATACCTGTGACTCATACTGATAAGACTCTTTGTACTTATTTGTAGTTTAGTAGTATATAAACTGTACTCTAGTAGCGTCAATCCTTATCCTATTATCCTCTCTACTGTCTACTGTTGAGCCCCAGCTCCAGTAAGCTCTTAACAACTCCACACCACACTCGGTAAGTAGTACATTCTATGTACTAGACTGCGCTGCTCGCTAGGGATTTGTTACCCCTAGTTTTAACAGGTTATGGGCCCCGAAACCAGACGCCTTTGGCGCTATTGGTTGTGAAGCCAAGCGTCGCACACTCTCAAGTCATTGACGGAGAGAAAAAGGTAAAACAAAGGTAACTGGGCGAGGCGCCCAGTGTGGTTTTCATTTTCTTGTTAGATTAGTCACCGCACTTGGCTAACCCTTCTGGGAAGTGAGGGATAGACTCAGAGTCATCCGCTTACCTGGATTGTATACGCCCGGACCCAGGGCTAAGGGGACCCCGTTAATTACTCAGCGGTCTAAATTATGAGTATCCCTGTACAAGGGACAGTCTTGGATGACGTTAAAAACCGGCTTAGATCGCCTTAAAAATCTCGCAGTGGACCATTACTGCGTCAATAGAAATTGGCTCACTTGTGAAGTGTGAACTTCACCGGTTATTACCTACCGTATAAAAGGGTGACGTCCCACACTGTATTCCGCTTGGGCAGTGTGATGTGATTGGACGTATTGAACCACGCTATACCATCATCAGGATTTTCGATCCTGTAAAATACCTAATATATGTACAAGTAATAATAGATTCTAGTATAAGGGGTGAGATGAGGTCTCATTGTGGACCGTACACTCTGCCTATCGAGAATGCACCCTTAGGGACTTCTCTAGATTAGGAATACACTCAGCTGTAACCCAGCGGTGTCTAGATTAATTCTTAATACTTGTACATACACGTCTAGTGGGGGATTGAGACCCCATAGACCATCTAAGTGATGGACTTATCTCATGCATTTGGGAATGCAGTCGTTATCGTTATGGTTATTCCAGAGATTAAACGGTTATCATTTGATCGTTTAAGAAGGGACAAGGGCCGATCCCCGAGTCTTTAATCTATTGTCAGAAGCTTAGGTTGGCTATTCTTACCTACATTGGATCATATCCCACGCAAATATCATTACTGCGTTATTAGATGCTAAAAACATCGAAGTGGATACCAATGTGACATAGATCTTGGTTAATATAACACCTTTCATAACGATTAGTACCAAATTCAACATGCATGACAAGAAGAAACAATGATGTGCGAAACTTGTGCCGAAACATCCAATTTGCGTACAAATTATCTGTTTTCCGGGATTAGTAAGGGCTGAAGGCTCTGAATGCCCATTCCTTTCTTTTGATCTTATCCAAAGAACTATGTGATGATTAAACCTCCTGATTTCAGCAAAAATTTTTAAATTCATTTTTTCATTTTATATAAAAATGTCGTTCGAAAATTCCTTTTCGTTGTTGTCCCGCACTGGTGTTGCCCCTGGCACACCGACTTTTTCACGCGGGAGCCCCCGCCAGAACACCTTTGGCAACACTTTGCCGAACTCTGGCGCCCGGCATCTCCAGGCCCCCGCTAGGGCCTTACCAAAGAACTCGCCGCCGCCTGCAAAGGCACAGGTACCAGAAATGGTACCTTCATTACGCATTCCTGTTCCGACTTCTGCGCCTCAAGCTGTGAGGCTAAATAGGAACTATAAAAAGTATCCTGTTCCCATGGGCTCGCGCCCATATATGCCTCATGCAGCAAAGGGCTGCCACTGTTCGCATCCCGATGCGATACATCATGTACACCGCTGTGTACAAAAAGTCGTCTTCGACTATAAAGGAGTCCCGACGGCTCCCAAATCAATGCGGAGCCCAACAGGTCAGTCTTCTAGAAATACTAGGTGTGCATCTTTATCTCATAAAGATAATCTAGTCTCTTACGCCAAGGCTGCGAAGGCTGTTGGGCCAGTCTCTCGTCCACAAGGACGACCTACTATCGTCAACGAAGGTTGGCGATATAACAAAGATCGTGGATCGCCTTGGATCCACAACACTAAACCGGAAGAGTGGTCCTATGGACCACCAAACAATGCCCATGTCCAATTCAGGCCAGTCACCAAAAATGACTGGCATAAGGGTAATCGTCAATGGAAAAATAAGACGAATATCCCTAATGCTTTGGATTCGGATGCGTACCGCCAACATTTCCTTGGCATCGCATCTGACGAAAGGGGCAGAATTCCTCTTCCGGAGGAGATCACTCAAATATACAAAAAAGGAAAGGTAAAAACACCTTTTAATGTATATAAGACCCAACTAAAACGTAATACAGAACAAAAAGGATGGCGAAAGTCAACAACACCTACCTGGAGTAGATGCACCCCCAACATTGCAAGTTGGGGATATATCGTATCTAAAACTCGAGCCCAAAGCAGAGCGGCTGGAGTGTTTCCTTCAAATCAAGAGGGAACCGAAGTGAAAAGGGTTGTTGACGAATATAGTAATGACATGGGAATATGGCAGGAAACTGGAAGGCTTCCCGGACGGTATAAAGACTTTCCTCACATAAAATTACCTAAAGAATCTATTTTCGACAAACCTGTCGATGATAGAGACAATAGGAGGGCTAGATTCGCATCTAACCCTGTGACGGAAATTCGATATTACATACCTGAAAGGACGTGTAAAAAAGATATTCCCTAGTTTACTTTCTAGTATTGACACTAGATAGTAAAATACTATATTCTTGTCATTTTAACATGAACGACATTAAGCTTAAGAAATCAGGATGGAAATTACATCATCACATATATTCTTATGCCTTATTATTATTTGAACCTTTTCTTACGAAAAATCTTCTTAGATTTTAAACAAACTTAACCAAAGTAAGAAAATGTCTTCTTCCAATTCGATAAACTCCATTGTTCCTGTCCTTACCGGATCAAATTGGCTTGCATTTGAAAGACTTATGACTGCATACTTGAACAGTCAAGGTCTTGGTGCACATATTGACCCTAAACTTGACTGGCCCAGAGATCTTGAACCGTCTGAAAAAGCGGCAATAAAGACATCTGACATAAAGCCAGATCAATTAAAAACCCTTAAAGAAATTCGCAAAGAATACGTCGAATTTAAAGAGGACAATATGAAAGCCAAAGGTTACATTACCTTAAAACTAGCACCTAATCTAGTACACCTTGTTGACGATAAAAATGATAAAGCCGAAGTCCTTTGGAAATCTCTAAAGGATAAATTTGGTAAACAAGGTCTGGCTGCTACGTTTGGACTCTATAGACAAATTGTCGACTGGAAACTCAAAGAGAATTCCAATCCAAACACTCAAGTTCCGCATCTTATGGACTTGATTAATAGAGTGTCAAATCAAGGTGTAACCTTAACCGTCAAAATGCAAATTATGACGATCCTACATGCCTTACCTCCTTCATGGGACAGCTTTGTCGCAAATCTGTTGGCACATTCCGCAGATGATGACACTGTAGATGAATTCCTTAATCTCATATCTGAGGAATGGTCCCGAAGGAAAGGTAACAGGAACAATGCCAATACTTCTGTTGTCACGAGAGGGAATAAACATTCTAACTCTCAAGTAGTTGCAAATATGGCACGCCAACAATTGCAACAAGGACAACCTCGCACCCCTTGGAATTCCTATCGTGGGAAATCCTTTCGAGGCAGAGGTGGAAGAAAACCAATGGGAAATCGAAGAAACCCAACACAACATACTTCGACAGGTGGACCATCTAATGGACCAAAACATACACCTGGCCAATCTCAGACTCCTTTTAGACCCCAATGGGCTGGTCAAGTCCCTAATCAGTCTAAAGGACCAAATTGGGAACGCAATAAGGCAGCTAAAGCAAAGAATCGTGCGAATAAACTTGCTGCTCGCACAGCAGCTCAATCAACACTTGGTTCTGGGCATGCTATGGCATCTTCGACATCAGCATCTTTACCTCTGATTGCCAGAATTGGAGATCAGGTAATGACAGATTTTGATGAAGAATTTGTCCCCAAGATTTACAAGTACAAAGGTACTCGTGCGGTTCCCACGGACGACTTCATGGGGAGAATTGATGAGATATCCGAAGATTCGGGAGATTCTGTATCCAGAGATGTACAAAAAGTACGAACTGAATCAACGGACTACTCTGATATCTTTGATTCTGCAATATTTGCAGATACTAAGGATACTCAAAGTTTGGACGATCTTGCTAGTCCTATCTTTGCTTCCTCTAGTATATCCCATCATCAAACCGATAATGAAGGATATCAAACAGATAATGAATCACATCAATCTGAGGCCAATTCTTCAGGGTATGAAGGACTTTATACCGATGAGGAGCCTGAGGGACCAATGCCTGGTTCCTTTGATGATGAACAAATAAGTTGGTGGTATGTACATACCAGACAATATTATGTGGATCAAGTTCGACGAGCTAATTTGGAAGCTCGAAGAATGAATACTAATGCACGCACTTTAGAACACTTACAAAATATGTTGAGAGGGATGGTAAATGACCATGACACTGTATCCCTCCGACCAGAATCTGTAAGTTCATCAGATTTAAATTACTTTTACCAATCTGATCAAGATTCTGTTTACCATACGGCTCCAGAATCTATGGCATCATCTCAAATCCCAACAAGGCCTATTACGCCTTATGAAGATTTTTTCAATTCATACGATTATCCAACTAATCGTACTATTGATACTGTACCGGTAATACCATCTAATGTACCGATTGTATACCCTACACCAAGAAGGTCTACAGATCTTCGAAATTTATATTATTTTGATGCCAATATGCGTGAAAACTTAAGTAATCATCAAAGAATAGCTCGTCTTTATGATCAGAATCATATAGATGAACTTTATGATCAAACTTTAAGTGAATTAAATGAAAGATATGCTAATGTAATAAACATTGGACATCTTCAAGACCCATATAGTCAATTCTGTGATAAATCACTTTCTTGCAGATGTCCTGAATGTTATAAAAATAATAAAGGACTTACAATATGGATGTGTGACTCAGGTGCATCACATCATTTTACCGCACACTTAGAAGATTTTGTCAGCTATAAAAAATACGAAGTTCCTACTTCAGTATTTACAGCTGATAATCAAGCAGATATATTAGGTATAGGGACTGTGATTTTGAATCACACTCTTAAAAATGGTTCGGTTTCAAGATTGAAACTTTATCCGGTCCTCCATATGCCAAGTGCCACACTACGACTAATAAGCAATGGAACATTGTGTAAACAAGGTTTTATTGCAAAACAAGATAATGATAGGATTTCTTTCTACAGAGAAGGCTCTGAAAACGCATCACTGGAAGGATTTCCAGGAGATGGTAACGAAACATTAATGTGGACAGAAGGTCAAATAATTAAACCTTCAAATTATAAATTAATGATGACCACTATTAATGTTGTTGGATATGAAATTTGGCATCAACGGATGGGTCATCCTAGCCAACAAATATTAAAATTAGGCTCTAAAAACTTAGAGGGTTTCCCTCCCTTAACAATTCCTAAAGACTTAGAACCTTGTAACGGTTGTCTAAAAGGAAAAGCTGTTTCACAAAGCTTTCCTCTTTCAGAAAAACGTGCTACCCAACCCTTTGAACGAATACACTGTGACTTGATGACTTTTCCAATACAATCTTATCATAAACAAAAATATTTACTTGTAATATTTGATGATTGTACATCTCATGTATGGGTAAAACCATTACAGAAAAAGTCTAATGTCGCTGTAGTATTTGAAGGCTGGCACAAACAAATATACAACCAATATGGATATAACATAAAAATTGTTCGTTCCGATCGAGGGGGCGAATTTATGTCCACAAACATACAAGATTACTTAACTGATGTAGGAATCATTCATGAAAAATCTACTCCATATATACATCAACAAAATGGAAAGGTTGAACGCATGAATAGAACACTTTGGGAAAAGAGTGAAGCATTGAGATTACATGCTTCATGCCCTCAATCTTGGTGGAACTTTGCGATCGAAACTGCCGTACATGTTTATAATCGTACTCCACTTAGACGAACCAAATGGAAGACTCCTGTTGAAAATCTTACTGGAAAGAAACCTGATGTTTCTTACTTTAAGATATTCGGATCTAAAGCTTGGGTATTTATCCCACATGAATCGCGCGAAAATAAATTAACACCAAGGTCTGAAATAATGACCTTTATTGGATACGAACCGAATGCAAAAGCATACCGCTTCATGACAAATACAAATCAACTTCGAGTATCCACCCAAGCTGAATTTGATGAAACCAAATTTCCAAGAGCCAAACCTCAAGATGAAAATTATACAAAAAACTTGGACCCTATCAGGCCTATTGAGCAGGATAATTCTGAAAACTCAGATAAAAATATCTCTGATGGTAAACCAGATAATGAAGGAGATATTTCATCTGAACAGCAGCATTCAGATGATGATTTCTTTGATTTCAACTTTGAAAATCATCCTAGTTCTGATTCATCAGATGATGATGATGATGACACTAAATGGGATGATAAATTAGAATCTTTCTTTGAAAAGAAAGATACATCTTCAAAAGACAAAGGTGCTGAATTAGATCAACCTACAGGCGTTGAATTAGATCTACCTGTACAAAGTCTTAAAGATAAACCTACTAAAGGAAAAGGCAAAGGAACTGCTAAAAAACCTGTAGAACCTTCTCGAAGATCTGAAAGATCTAGAAAACCGGTTATACAGAAAGACAATGCTTATGGTAATAAAACACCATTAGAAATTGAAAAAGAAATTACAGAAGAACAAGATGTTGTTCGAGAATTGATTCAAGATCTTAAAGAAAAAGATAAATCTGATCCAAGACTTGATGTCACAATCAGATATTCTCTTAGATCTAAAATACGACAACATATTGATAAAGTTAAATTACTTTATTCAACATTACACAATGCTCAGATTAATGAAATGTCATGTCTCATTAAAGAGCAAGGTAATGGTTTTCTGAATTACTTACTCGCACAAGCAATTCCTGCCATTGATATTTCAAGAGATAATATCAGAGAATATCAATACAAAGATATTCAAAAAGTCAAAATTGCTGATCCCAAATCTTATGAACAATGGGAGACAGCAATGAATGATGAAATGAAATCATTGAATGATAGAAAAATCTGGGAGCTTGCAGAATTACCTCATAATCGTACACCTATTAAATGTAGATGGGTATACGATATTAAATCTGACGGTCGAAAGAAGGCTCGACTTGTCGCTAAAGGATTTTCTCAAAGACCTGGACTTGACTATGAAGAAACGTTTTCGCCAGTGGCAAGATATGAAACGATTCGCCTTTTGTTAGCAATATCTGTGCTAGAAAAATGGGATATTGAAGCACTAGATGTTAAAACAGCCTTTTTGTACGGAGATCTCGAAGCGGATATCTATATGCAACAACCAGAAGGTTATGTAGTCAAAGGCCAAGAACAAAAAGTTTACCAACTTAAAAAGGCAATATATGGACTTAAACAAGCCTCATATGCCTGGAATAAACAAGCTAATAAATCCTTAGAGGATTTAGGATTTATACGCTGTTTATCTGATTCTGGCGTATACGTCAGAAGAGAAGACGACACTATAATAGTGTGTATAGTATATGTCGATGACATGCTTTTCATGGGTGACAATACACCAGAAATTCATAAAGTTAAAAACGCTTTTATGAAGAAATGGGAATGTCATGATCTTGGAAAAGTTAAAGAATACTTAGGTATGCAAATCAATTACAATAAGAACATGGGTACTCTTATTATTGATCAACATGCATACGCTAAGAAGGTTGTAACAAGATTTGGTTTAGAAAATTGTAAACCAACTCGTACACCTTTACCAACAGGATACATTCCAACTGCTGCTACAAAAGAATGTACAGCAGAAATGCGATCTTATTTTCAACAAATAATAGGATCGTTGTTATATCTTGCATTAGGAACAAGACCTGATATTACTTATCAAGTAATATTAATGTCTCAGTTTTGTGCAAACCCAAATGAAGAACACATACAGAAAGCATTATACATAGTACGCTATGTTAATACCACTGTACAAACTAAAATAGTTTACAATGGTTTAAATAAAGAAGGCTTTGTAGCCTTTACTGATGCTGACTGGGGTGCTGACAAGATTACAAGAAAATCTGTCACTGGATATATAGTAAAACTCGCAGGAGGAGCTATATCATGGGTTTCACGGAAACAAAAAGTAGTGGCACTATCTTCAACTGAAGCAGAATACATGTCAATGTCTGATACATCAAGACAAATAGTTTGGATTGAATCACTTATGAGTGAACTCGATTTTCCAATTAAAACTATCTTCTTATGTTGTGACAATCAAGGAGCAATGTTTTTAGCCAGTAATCCTGCACAAGAACATCGTTCAAAACATATTGATATAAGATTCCACTACATTAGAGAATGTGTCGAAAGTGAGAAAGTTAAACTCACATACATTCCTACCAATGAACAAGTTGCGGATATAATGACCAAAAATCTACCATATTCAAAATTTGTAATATTCCGAATGAAGATGGGATTAATCCTAGATGATAGTCAAATATCATTAACCAATCATATTAAGGCATCACAAACTTTTGCTAATTATATTAAAAGTAAAACCCTTAATAAGTCCTCAGGACAACATAGTAAAATATTTGAAAGAATTCAAGATCTTGAAGTGCGAGGATATCTTGAAGAAATCTTTAAATACTATGAAAGAGAAAATGATAAATTAACTACCCTTTTGAAAGCTAATAAATAACTTAGCGAAGGGGAGTGTTGAACTTATAATATACGATATACATACAGTATATAGTAAATATAAGTGATATCATTAGTTTACACTAACTAATGTAATAACGCTCAGTTACTTACTCGTCTCTCAACCAATCATAATAGTGGATGATTGAGTGTGAGATAATATATTGACATGAGAATATATTCGACATATTCTCATACTCATCTACCAATCATAATAGTGGATGATTGATGATGAGAACATATTCTGACATGAGAATATCCTAGCGATATTCTCATAAGATCATCCAATCATAATAGTGGAACTATTGATGATGTGAATATATGTTGACATGAGAATAGAAGACATATATACGTTATGGTTATCGACCTATCACATTGAAGATTGATAATGTGATGAGTCAGTCAATATAATTGATGAGTCAAGTGCTGCGCAAAGCTATGCATTGCTGTACAATAGCTGTGCATTGCTGTGGAATGACGCCTTATGAGTCAAATACCTGTGACTCATACTGATAAGACTCTTTGTACTTATTTGTAGTTTAGTAGTATATAAACTGTACTCTAGTAGCGTCAATCCTTATCCTATTATCCTCTCTACTGTCTACTGTTGAGCCCCAGCTCCAGTAAGCTCTTAACAACTCCACACCACACTCGGTAAGTAGTACATTCTATGTACTAGACTGCGCTGCTCGCTAGGGATTTGTTACCCCTAGTTTTAACAGCTGGTAGAGGAGATTGTGTGCGCCTGCGACCAAGTTGTCTTCCCCTAACAGGGGAAGGGGATGGAATACCATTATTAGTGTCTCGATTATCGAGAAGGATTGGTGCAAGATCTTTAGTAATAATAATATCACTTTTTCCTTTACGAGGAAATCTGTCTTCAAAGAATGTGGCTTGGGCGGATATGACTAGTGTATTATTGGAATCCATAAATTTATATGCTTTTGATCCTAGTTCATACCCGACAAAGGTCATAAGTTCTGATTTTGGAGATAATTTATCAGAACGTTTTTCAACTGGGATAAAAACCCAAGCTTCACATCCAAATACTTTAAAGTATTGAACGTCAGGAAGGGAACTATATAAAAGTTCCCAAGGCGTTTTCCAGTTGCCACGCACAATTGGGGTTCTATTGTATACGTGTACAGCTGTTTCGATTGAAAATTCCCACCATGATCTCGGTATACATGCATCGAGCCGCATAGCTTCAGACTTATCATTTAAAGTCTGAATCATCCGTTCAGCTCGTCCATTTTGCTGATGTATATGAGGTGCCGATGTTTGGTGTTGAATGCCATTTTTGTCAAGGAAATCTTTAAAGGCTTTATTTACGAATTCCCCCCCTCGATCGGAACGGAGGTAGAGTATTCGTTTGTTAAGTGCAGAAACTTTTGTGAACCATCGCTGGAACACTTCAGTTGTATCTGACTTGTGTTTAAGGAATCCGATCCATACATACGATGAATAATCATCGACCACAACAAGTATATACTTGTATTTGTGATAAGATTGAGTTGGAAACTCTTTTAAATCCATGTGGATCATTTCAAGTGGACGTGATGCCCGCTTTTTAGATTCCTTGTAAGTTTTTGCCTTCATTTTTCCTTTTAAGCATCCTTCACATCGAAGATTTGGGGATGGTTTGGGAAGATCGCCTTTTTCAAACCCTTTTACGTGTCCTTTTAGATGTTGGAACACGTCTTTACCAGGGTGACCTAGACGTTTATGCCATATATCGTACGTTGATACACTTTCATTTACTGTATAAGTTTCAACAGGTGGAGCCTTATCAACGTGTGTATATGTATTGACAGATTCTCTTTCAAAGAATGGTGGCACTTTGTGGACGTTTTTATGAATGATACGTCCTGTGCATAAAGTTAATGTATCTTGATTGCGATAACTTGCTTCAAGATATATTTCCTTTTTACCATCTTTATAGGAAAAGGTGATCCGTTGATCGTCTTGTGACGCCAGTAACCCTTGCTTACACAACATGCCATTCGAAACAAGTCGTATGTTAAGACGCGGCATGTATAACACGGGGTACAGTTTCACAAGGTGGCTTGTTCCATTAGATAATTTATGAATAAAAATAACAGTGCCTTGTCCAATTAGATCGGATGTGCCATCTGCTGTTTTTACCAGTTTTACTTTATCAAAAGGTTTATAATCTGAAAAATCATTCAGATTAAAGGTAAAATGCTCAGATGCACCAGAGTCACACATCCATAGTGTTTCTCCAGTCCGTTCTGTACAACAGGAAGGACATTTGCAATTGTCCGTTCTACCAGCACATATTATGTGCTGATGTTGATTTCCCGTTGTATGCATTGGATAGGCGACATGAACCTTATTTTTATAGTTTGGACTTATAGGGCTAACTCTCATTGGGACGTTTTTAGATTTACATGAATTTTTATTACATTCCATGTTATATACAATTACAGAATCTGAGATTGTTTTACATACGTCCACTGAATAAGAGTTAGCCCAATCCGTACTAAAATAAGATTTTACCCACTCGTCATTATAGTAATCATCATATGCAGAATCATCATAATTCTTCATATCATAATCGTCAAAAGCCGTGAAGTTATCATTCGGCTGGTCATCATATGCCCCTTCTATAAGGGGTTCTTCTTGCATGGGAGTAACTTCTTCTATTCTCCCAGTGGACTCGGATCCTTGTACAAATGGTACAATGGAATGGTGGCCAAGTATGGCCGGTGCAGCAGTATACTGAGTTTGGTTTTGCCCAGTATAGGTCATGCCAGAGGTTACTTGATGAGCGTCAGCTCGTGCTGCCGCTCGGTTGGCCTTCGCAGTTTGGCGAAGTTGCCTATTACGTTGCCAATTACGGCCACGTGTTTGGTTGGTCATTTGACCCTGCCACTGCTGCTGTTGCTCTGGTAACCTTGGAGCATTACCAGCTCCCACTACTGGTTGCTGGTTTTGTGGTGTGTATGGTTGAAAACCACCACGACCTCGTCCACGGCCACGGAATCCTCCGCGGCCTCGTCCACGTCCTCGCCCACGACCTTGCCAGGGTGCCTGTCCACCAATTCTTTGTTGCAGGTCACCCCGCGCCATCTGTGCGGTCGTATGTGCGACACTTGAGTGTCGTCTTCTCCATTCCTCCCTGATTTGAATTGCGACATGCTGGACTGTTAGACCAGCCGCCGGTGCAGTTGCCAAAACGGCTCCTACAAAATTGTCCCAACGATGCAGAACACCGCGGACAATTATCATCGCTTTTTGTTCTTCGGGTAGCGAGAAACCCTGTCCACCTAATCGCTCAAATTTGGCGATTATTTCATTAAGGGACTGTTCAGGGTCCCTTCTTTCATCAAGCTTCCAATCCAGGGCAGCCTGGAATTCGTTGAAAGTACCGGTTCGGCCGGTATCTCCATATCTCTGTCGCAAGGCAACCCAAAGGACCCTTGCATTGAGGTAAGACCCTGTGTCGTATATCTCCGCGATAGAATCGCTCAAACGGAGCATAATTGAACCCAGGGCTTTCTCGTTATCAGAGAGCCACTCTAAATATGAGTCTCTCTGATCTAGTAGAGCTTGGATATTTGCTGGTATTGGGGCCAGCACAGGAGCTTCACCGGCTTCTGCAGGCAATACAGCATCGAAATTATGAGCCTCGAGCGTTGCCTGCTCGGTGGCGTTTAGATCGAAGGGTTGGATAAAGGAATCTCTCATGTATTTGTAGATTCCTTTTACTTGTAAATAGGCTGTCATTTTGCGAGCCCACAAGCGGTAATTGTCTCCCTTAAGTAAGGGGACAGTGGAGAGTGATGCTGAATCTCCGGACATCTTTCTTTAGATAACGAAGATTGAGAGTGATGCGAGGAAGGCGGCAAGAAAGAGTTGTAAAAAGGTTCTTCGGAACCTTTGTTGGATGATGATTTGGTTTGGTTCAGCTAATGAGCTGAACGAACTTGAACTGTGTTGCGAGAACGGTTCTACCTCGCTATAATCAGGTCCTCGATCTTCGATTAAAGATCTTCGGAACTGGATTTCGTCGGTTAACGTAAAACCAGATCGAAAAGTGTCAGTTTCAAGTCTGTACTGACGATTTATCAGCGAGGTATGGACACCTGCTGAATGACGAGCTGTTCCTGGTAAGTATATAGGAAGCGGAGTATCTGCTCTTGGGACGTAATAATCGTTTGGATCACGATCTAATTCGTCCTCGGATGATGAAGCAGACGGGTATGTAGGTACTATCCGGTTAACTGGCCGGGTAGTAATTCGAGCTGAACTGCTTGCAAAGTTTGCAGTTAGCGATTCAAGTTCACTGTCGGATGATGAACTTGGGAATAGGTTGTTTAACCTATTTAGGTCTTCTGCTAATCTATTATATCTTCTAGCTCAACGGCTCATAGGCTGGAGCGAAGATTTATCTAAAATTGGAACAATTAATGAGGTGTCATTACGAAAACGACAACAACCCATTCGTGCAGCTTATGAGCTGCTCCAAGCATGGACATGCCTGGACGCCACCACCTTGGACGTGTACCCGTGTGTGTGAACGTGCTACCTGTAAGAGATGACATGCATATAGTCCTGGAACTGGGAGCGCGCAAAACGGCATTTCTCCCCTGGATCCCCTTGAACGGGGGAGAACAGTTTGTTCCAGGAATAGAAATAGCTTCTGGTCCATAAACCCCCCAGACAGCTATGTAAGCACGACCGGTAAACAATATGAAGCTATCTAGATAGGATTGTGGGATCACCACAGAGCCTAAACTTAGAATGTTCCTATAGAACATTCCGACTAGAGGAGTCCCTAAGGGCGCATCCTCAATAGACTGCGTGTACCACCCCAAATGGGATGTCAGCACGTCCTTTATACTAGAATAGCTATGTACAAGCCATATTGTATTATAAAGCCTCCAATGGGCTTATGATGTTATATCGTGCATGAATACCCCAATCACGTCACGGAGGGCAAGTAAAACTCCGTGGGGGTCAGGGTTGCCATGCCAGCCCTGAGAAACGTAGGTTGTACCCTTATCCCTGGGTGTCTAGGAGATCCCCCTTAGCCCTAGGGTCCAGGCGCATGTCATTAGCTCTTATAACAGGTGCAAGGGTCAGCTGTAATCAACGGTGCTACAAGTACACAGACCCGCACGATACTATACCTGTGTTCACACATCGCGTACGTCGTTGGCGATAGCGTCGACAAGCAATACCATGTCGGGGCCCATAACCTGACGAAAGGGAAACGCCCAGTAGCGCAGCGTTGAGGAGTTAAAGCGATAGCTTACCCGATGTGTACAGGTTTATATACTGTCTGTGTCCTAATAGGTAACAACATAGGTAAATATATGTAACTACATATGTCATACTCATATATGGAAATATGGAGCTGCGCTGATGTCATGCGCAGCTATGGTGTCATATAGCGCCATCCGCAGTGGGGATGATGCAAGCGTGCTAGAACCTTCTACAAGGTTCTATCTATATATATCCTGATCTACTTAGTAAGCAGATAAGATAAGATCTCATTGTTATCTTAGATTTAGATAAGATAACTTCGTCACTCTGCAGGGGCGTATGGCATCTTCGAAGATTGGAGGAGATCACTGGCACGTCCGATTTCTTCCGCAATATCTACATTTAGTATGTCTGATATTCTAACAATTTCTAACACGGCCTTCTCGGTCAACTAATTCTAACAGAGTTACTAACAGGTTAATAACTGTGAGAAATAACACATGTAAATAAATAGACAATTATTCACCGAGCCCTAAAGGAGACAGTAAATGGTTGATATGACGACCCAGCGCCTACGGCCTCTACGCCAATTCAATGGCAAGGGAGACTTTGAGGCGATAGAACTAGCAGCGTAGAACGTATACAATGACAAGCCCTCTTCTCTTCTCAGTGAGACATGGATAGCGATCCGGACTGCTTCAGCAAAAAGACTAACCGCGCTGATCAGCGAATGGAGAATTCAACTGACATCAAGACTCACAGTGTAGTTATCAATGATAGTATAGATCCGAAGAGAGTAAGGATCGTGGGATATTGAGGGTATAACGAGTAAATCATATACCCCAGCGTGTTAGAAAAGGAACTAGCCGAATGCTTCGTCCAGCTCCAGGCCAGGAAGGATATCGTCGCGATCAAAAGGCCGAACTGAATCACTAATGCTAGGATTGGCCGGCAAAAAAGATGAATATAATTCCTGATACAGCGTCAAGGACAGCCGAAGTGGACAGGTCACTAAAGTGTACTTACTGATCTTCTGGTTTGGGCCGCATGGCATCTCGATTTTCGCACCCAACTATTCCGCCCTCTGGGTGTTCGCCTGAATGATGAACATTCTGAGTAGAACTCCAGTTCGTTCCGGCGATTGACTCGGGTATATCATTAACTAGCAAGGGGATATCGGCCATGCAAGTATCGCGGTTTGACTACGGTGAGTAACAAGAGGGGAAATATTTGGAGCTGAGTTTCGTGGCCCGTCCTTTTATTAGCTTTCACATATACAAATGGTCCTGAAAGGGATAACCCACCAAGTATAGCGCATACCGATGTGCCAGTGGCAGGCATCGCATCGCATTGTGAGTAGTCTAATTACGTTTCAAAGGGAAACGGGCATTTACCTTGGCCATGCCCGCGACACAGACTCATCGGATGATCGTAGATCTGCCCAAACCGATAAGCATCACAGTATAATACCTGGGATGACTTGCTGGTAAACATACGGACTAATGGTTCTGAAGAACGCCTCAAATAATGTTTTACCTTCCTTTCCATCTCTTTTGAGCATGGCGAAAAGATTGGTGTATTAAACGCTCGCGGCAGAATTTCATGACGCTGAAACGACATGTCAGATCGTCGAACCAGGTCAAACCACAAAAGTTCCAGCTGAGATTGATTTCAACTTTGACATACCGAAAAGAACGGAGAGAGATACCCCAGTATTCAATCAGAAACCCCGCGCAACCGACATTCCGAGTCGATCCAAGCAATTTTCTTGCACATCCCAATCTTTGACCTATCCAAGGCACAGCCTGGTTGATGGTGACGTCGGATGCCCGCCATATACTATCGCCTGCACAGCTGCTTTCTTCATGGTATAGTCATGGCGTTGATTGGGGCAGGGTCGTCATTCAAGCCATAGTACATGGACATATTCAGATATTAGCTTGAGCCAGGACTAGAATTTTCGTGTACAATTATTAGAGTTCTGTCAGCTCAATTAATTAAGGTTCCGAGTCTGAACCTGTTTATCTTCCCGGCATTTAAATTCTATGTTACGAATGTGTCAGTTAAGACTCAAGCTGCGCTTTGTTCCGACCTCCATAAGATCTTGTTTCAATATCATACGGAAAACGGAAACATGACATGTCGAGAGATATTTGTTTTCAGAACAACGCTCCATAAGGGTGATTCGCCGACAGTAACACGTAACATAGCCACCAAGAGACATGGCGGGTCCGAATGCGAGGAGTCGAGTTCCTCTCCTATAGCGGGTAGGCCATCGAGAACAGAACCAGCTCACGGTGTAGAGCATTTACAGCAATAACGATCGCTGGTGTCATTTCCCCGACCGCAGAAAGCCCGAGGCTCTGTAAATGAGCGCTGGCCTCCATTATACTACTACACCGCCCGACAACATATTTGTATACTCACCCAGATAGATGATCGCATAATACGCTCGTCGGCGCCCTTCTGATGGGGCCGTATGTCACCTTCTGATTGTCATAGATCACATTACCTGCACACAATATAAACTTACTTGAAAGGAAAGAGGAATCTACATGGTTATTGCTTCAGCGTTGTGATATTCACAAGGCTGATAAGCGGGCCCTCAAATTCAAACGCAGCGAACAACGCAAGTGCGCATCAACGCAGATCACTCAAAAGAGAGTGCAAATTCTCACACGCCTACGATTTCATTCTAAAAATTAAAATCAGCGAATCTCGCGGATCAAGATTCAGAGATCAAGATTCACCAGTGGACGGGCACAATCTTTTCAAAGACAAAGTGTCGGCTGATCCCGAGGTGGACATGCGTATATTTCGAGAGAGGGAACGGGAGCCGTGCATTGTAGAAATCCTAGTACAACTCCCCGTTTGGTACTCCTGGTTAGCAAGCTGGGAAGCAGGTCAATGTCGACGGCCGAGCGAGAGTTCCCCCAAAAGATGATGGTGACGACAACTAATAGCTACTATTACGACTCCGAGTGGCGTCAACAGTTGTCGACGCGTTCAGTATGATTCCCGAGAAGCTATGTGGGCATTTCTTTGGTTCGCTATGTTCCACAGTGTTCTAGATGTGATGCGGGTGCATAGTGTGGGCGAGCCCCGAAGGGGCTCCGGCAAGCTGAGAACGGGGGCATGTCAAGCATCGTGGGAGGGCGGCAGGACATTGCATGATGTCCTCGGCGATGCGACTGCTCGACGATGTGATGTCCCGCATTCACAACTGCCCAGTCGTGAAAGCGCAAGGGAGTGGAGGGTGGGGCGAAAGACGATGATGAGCTCGCGGGCTCGTCTTCTCAACTGGCGCGTGTATGCGACATGGACGCGGTGCGGAAGCAAGCCGCGCTGACCGCATCCACGTGACTCTCACCAAAGATCTGCGTCAAGCGCTCTCGTGCCTCACTCGCTTGACTTATCACATAAGTAACACATTCCTCAGTAACAGGTTATATGAAGGATCTCGCAAAAATTCAAGACGGTGGTGCACAACCGCAAGATTCGGGCCCTCGCGTTGTCCCCAGTACCATAATTCCTTTCCTGATAGGATGATGACGGGTCTGGGCACGGGTTTACATCGTGGAAGCGAGGCGGCAGAGAAAAGCTGTGAAAATAAGGTTAACTTGATAGTGAAATGACGATCCAGATGGTGACGGACTAGTTGCAAAAATGACGGTAAGATGTAAGTTGAGAGGACTGAAAAAGTGTACGCCAGCTGCATTCCACTGCAGAGCAATCACCATAGTGTAAGCACCCTGACCTATACGAATGTATGAACTTCGATTTGAGGCGATAGGAAATACGCTCACCTGATACATTATCCACATGTCGAACCCGCGTCGTTCAGCCGCCACTCGTTCAAAAGTTAAGGACGTCATATCATTTCGCTAGCATGTCATGCAATGATGCCTAAAAGATTGATTAACCATTGTAAGGAGAAGGCAATTGGCCACGGCGTCGTCCATTGGGATCAGTCGCGGTAGAACCGGATAGTAGTTCCTCGGATTGGAACACTAGAGCCGTTTGGGAAGCGTGACAAGATAAAGATAGAGGAGCGTCAACTTTGCTTGAGCGCTAGGCTGTAGAATCCGATACAGTGATACAATTAGACAGCTGGTTGTTGGCCATATTAAGGGCCTTCAGAAAGCGATTAATCAAATATTAGTCGTACTCAATTCTAAACTTCCGCTCCCAGTTTATTTTTGATGGGGGCTGAAACGTTTGATGAGCCAAGTGCCGGCTCGGCATGGGCCAACTGAGTTCGAATCCATCAACCACAGCCACAGCGCGTCGAAACGTCGAAACGACGTCTGCCCCCTAATCCACAAGTGCTATGGCTCGCACTAGGGCCATTGGGACACACTCTACAGCCACATCACGCTACAAACAACACAAGGAATCCATCAAACATCTCCACCTGCTTGCTGTACT
This sequence comes from Amanita rubescens, assembly GCA_015039365.1. Classification (NCBI taxonomy): domain Eukaryota; kingdom Fungi; phylum Basidiomycota; class Agaricomycetes; order Agaricales; family Amanitaceae; genus Amanita; species Amanita rubescens. The sequence continues at coordinate 156,247 of WION01000070.1, forward strand.
CCTTCTCACAGAAGCAGATGATGATGATGAGGAGACTGATGCCCTGGCTTTCGCTCAGCTGGTTATTGCTGCAAAGCAACAGATACTACTTGGTGGTGGTGGTCGGTATGGCATTAGGGGAGCTTACAGGGAACCCAAATCAAAGGATTTCTTTGATCTTCTCCTGTACCAATTCTCGGAGCGATGGTTCAAAGCATGGCTAAGGTAGTACCACATCCGATCACCAAGATTTCAATCCATTGAATTATTTGGTTTTTAGGATGGACCGGAGATCCTTTTGGGATCTCCTTGACCTTATCAAACATGATCCAATCTTTATCAGTACTGGGAGATGTCCTCAACGTCCTGCAAAATATCAGCTGGCAACATTCCTCTGTCGTGTTGGCTCTGACTCGGCAGTCAAGACTGCAGCAGTTATGTCCATTGCAGAAGGGACAGTCTATAAATACATGGAGTGAGTCTGTAAAGCTGTTCGACACATCCGTAATGACCATTTGTCTTGGCCAGGACCTCTGCGACGTGCATACATTTCAAATGAAATGGAAAAGTCAGGTTTTCCAGGTTGTCTTGGGGCAGCTGATGGGACATATATCCAACTTTCTGACAAGCCCCTACAAAATCCATATGCATTTTGGTGCCGAAAAAAGTTCTATGCAGTATGTTGTGTCATGTTCCATTTGTTAATTTTAGGCCATTGTTTGAATTAAGTTACAACTTACAGGTTATTGTTCAAGCAACTGTGGATCATCGTGCCATCTTCACTTCTTATGATTTTGGTTGGCCTGGCTCAGTTCAAGATAGCCGTGTCTTTAGGAACTCAGATCTTTGGCACCATCGTCAGGAATACTTTGAACCTCATGAGTACATTATTGTTGACAAAGGTATTGTGATGGTGATATACTTTGGATTGAACTACTAATGGAGGCTATGTTGGCAGGCTACCCATTGACCAACTTTTCTATTCGTCCATTCAATGATTATGATCTGACTGGAGATCCTGCTGAGGCTGCAAGGCGAAAAGCATGGAACCGTCAACTGTCATCTGTTCGAATCTTTGTAGAGCATGCATTTGGACGCCTTAAAGGTCGTTTTCCCTATCTGCGCATGATGCCAGGGCGAAACTTAACAGAGATGTATCGCATCATTGAAGCACTGATGATACTTCATAACATCTTAGAGGAGCATGGTGATGACCCAACAACAATTGCTGGATTCAATGGGCAGGAGGATGAAGATGTTGCTGGTGTACAGGGTGCTGGACCTGATGATCTTGTGCAAGACAACAGTGGTGATGAACTTCACAGACAAGGTCTACTTCGCAGAAAGAATCTTCTTGATTACTTTATATATAACTACCAGGATGATTAACACTGACTACTATCATTAACAAGCATTACATATTAAAGTTGTTGCACATATATGTAAAAAGGAACAAAAGAATGAAGGAATGTGTGGATTAAAGTGTTTAAGGAAGAAAGGAATGTGGTGATATGTTTAAAAAATAAAGGAAAGATTAGAAGATTATTCAGTACATTACATACCACGTTGTGCATGTAACTCCTTCACCAATGCTTCTCCCTCAGCTCGAACAATCGGATTACTGTGTTCCAACATCATCATTGCCCGCTGCCATTCATCCCTGTTGAGACGCCTTCTCCTATCCTCATCTTCACGTTCTTCGCGACGCTTCGCCAACTCAACCTTCATCTGCATTGTCGTCACAGCAGATTGGAGTAGCGAGTTCAATGTGATGTCTTCTTTGCTTTCAGTCTTCTTCAGCTTTTTCTTGAGAGGTGTTGTCGTAGATTCATCCGAAGAATCAGAGATGGTAGCTCGAGAATTGAAATCACGATGACGAATGACAGTCGAGTCGTCACGGGCACTGTACATAAATACGCTTGAATTTTGTTATGTTCCATGAAAATGCGACGTACACTTTATTGATCATTTCATAGATAACAGAGTTCTTGAATTTTTCAAGAACTTTCTTTGAGAACCCACCATACTTGTCAGATGGAGACTCCTCATCATCGTCATCATCCCCATCACCTCCTCCTGTGTGTTCCTCCATCTCGCGAACAGCCTTATACTTCGGCCATGCCTGATTTGACCAGTAGTTGCGGATTTGTGTTGGAGTAATCCTGCCTGGAGGTGCTAGAATCTTCTGCGAAAGCTGAGAGAGATGGTAAGATAATAGCCGTTCACCAAAAACAAGGATTACATACCGTCACCCAAAAAATAGCCTGCTTGATACGCATTTCAGGCCACTGCTTCTCATCGGTCAGCCATTCGACAATCCGTAGTTTGTCATCCTCAGTAAGGTTATACGTAGATGTATCCTCCTTCACCTCCGAGAGTTTTAGCTGGGTCGCTTCACGAGAGGCTGGTGAAAGCTTAGCTATCTCGTCATCTGACCCCCCTCCAGCACGTCGATTCATGGCCCCAGAACGGCTGCCTGCCCCTCTAGCTCGCTTCTTGGATGCCGGTACATGCTGTACAGCTGGTACATTCTCTTTGTCAGAAAGAGGAGCTGAGGGTGGAGCTGTGGCCCGTAGTTTAGTGACTTGTAAAATGCAACGTATTACAGACTTACGGGCAAATTCTGCTGCTATGGGACGATTTACGGGCGCAACCTGGATGACCTGCGATGTCACCTTCTGATTTTGCATGCTCTGCACGACAGGTAGGCTGGGAGAGCTCCATTGCATGCTTTGGTATGAGCTTTGACGAAGATTTGTCGCAGTGGGGCCTCGTTCTTGAGCGTGGTCGACTTGTGGGGTGGGGCTGTTGGACAAATACAACCCCTGGGGCAAGATGTGATTGCTTATACACCTATTGAGTCAGGAGAAAAGGATATATATCCAAGCATAGACGTACCTAGCACCAGTTCCCCATACAGCACCCCCATTCCCACTGTTCCAGGTCAGATTCTCATCAAGAGGGCCATGTATGAGCTCAGAGTTGCTGACATGTGGTCCAGGGAGGTGTTGAGCATCAGAGAAATGACGTAGTGGCAGCATTGAACGCTGGTGATGTCCTGCTGAGCCCATTTCGACGTTTCGACGCGCCGTGGCCTGTGGCTTATGGATTCAAACTCAGCTGGCGTTTGCCGGGACGGCACTCTGCTCATCAAACGTTTCAGCCCCCATCAAAAATAAACTGGGAGCGGAAGTTTAGAATTGAGTACGACTATTAGAGGATAAGCGGAGGCTCGGGAACGCGGACAGGCGATACTGCGTACAACCGGGAGTATTACGACGCCAAGCTAGGCCAAATAACTCGGCTCCAAACGGCTTGACTTTATTTTTAGTAGCCACATGCAATATTATAGTACCGTTCAGCCTGCTGCTGGACGGCAACTCAACTCGACAGGGAAGACTCATTTGCACTGCCACCTGAGTGCCATCTTATATGATTCTACCCTTTCGCTCTGAGTCCAGGAATCAAATTCATCTCAAGCCTCGGCGGAGTTTTCCACTCACAGTGCTTTGAAACACCTGAGAGCGCTACTTCTTTCACCTTCGAACCCCACATCGCAATAATTCTCTACAGTGCAGGAAATCATATGAACGTCAGACAGTGTTTCTATGGTGGGCTTGTTCCACTGCTCAACTAGTCTCAACCTAACCTGATTTCATGCAGGAGGAAAGAGACGCTACGGATAGAACCACCTTCAATGTCGTCGGCTTCACGACGGGTGCCACGAATCGACAGATTCTACGCCACTCGTCTACCTATCTGGCCATCCCTAGCAATCTCCTGGACGATTCTTGCTCTTTCTGATGCGCGAACTTATCCTCTTTGTTTCACCCCCTGCTTCTTAGCCTTTGCAATCGCAGCAGATGTCGGCCCCATCGCGAGCCAACCGGCGACTATCAGAGTGCGTCTCTTCCAACATAATTTACGCTTCTCTCTTACCATGTTTTAGAAAGAAAAAATCCCAAACGTTAGAGTACGACTACGCTATGCAAGAAGCGAATGGGCGGTTGGAAAGCGACACATAAGAGATCGTGAGACATGTTGTGCGCTTGCGACGGGTACGACCCATTCCCATAATTATGTTCGAGGTCACTCACGAGCCACAGGTTGCAGTGCACTGTGCACCCTCAATATACGTACCCTCGACCAAGCAGTGGTGGACGAATATCTTTTGTTAAGTAAACCAGGAGGCAGACGCGTTGTGCCTACCCTATGATCAACACTGTGCCTAGCTCTCCGAGCGTCACATTGTCCGTCTCAAGGATGATATGTTAAAGAAGGAACCCGCCAACGTGATAGCCACAATGTCATTCGCCAAGCGCGGTGGTACGAACAGCATTCACGATGGTTCAGAAGCTGTGGTCGAGTCAGATTCACTCGAATGCCCGAGGCCCCGACATGGTGGGGCCGCAAGATCGTAAGCAGTGCCACCGTTGAGGACTGCGGCCGACGTCATCACCCTTATCACTCCATCACTCCAGATCACTCGTATCACCCCTCGCTTAACGGCTGTAAGTCCGAGACGGCCATTCTACGCATTTCAACAAAGGGGGGAAAGTCCAAGGGTGGTTCTCGGATCCGCCACTTTGCAGCCCATACCAAGATGTTTCTATTGGTGGCGACGAACGTCATTTCAGACCGCAAGAAACGAACGACTTGTCTAGGAACCACGGCCATCGAAAGTCATGGATACCATCGGATCAATATCACTTGTGTGGGCATCCGCTGATCCGGAGCGCTTAAAGGAGATGGAAGATGTTTCGTCGTGCGTCTCAGACTGGGGCTTCCTGGGGACGTTTGCCATTAAACATCACGTTCACGGTTGAGAGGAGCACGTGCATAAAAAGGGCAGAAAAGCATGAAAATGTGATTGATTCCTACCACATCTCAGAGCCGGTCTCTGTTCTTAACCACCTGTTTTTACCTCGTCCGTAATTCAATACCAAATCTTCCGTCTGGAACTGCCTTGAGGACGTCAACCATGTTGTTTTTGCACGCGTTGTTTTTCTTCCTATTCAGCACCCTTGTTATCTCGGTCCCTGTTGGTTCCAAGGCCGGCCGCTCTCCGAAGGGCATCGCGATCGATACCCTGAACACGGTCGCGTCGGGTAGAATCCCCCCGCTTGACTTACCTCTGGCTGCTCATGGTTTCTGGATCCCCCTCTCCGGACACAACGTAAGCGGATCCCTGATCAACCAGATTCGTCATATATCATTCATCTCACACAGTCCGAAATTTTAGCGGCACAGCCTAACAATGTTTTGCGAATTGGACCTTACGACAAAGTTAGTCAAGCTGACCGTGGACCCGTAGAGCTTTGGGAACTGCCAGGGGGTTCGCCTGGTCCTCTAACACTCAAAGAGGTTATCAGAGATCGTTCACAATTCCAGAGTCTTCACGACACGGTTTGGATTTGGTTCCCGACTGTTAGTGATCTGTTTTAATTTGACAATCCTCACACGTACCATTTGCAGGAGTACGATGTCGCTGGACGACGTAAAAGCTTGGCTTATGTCCGAATCAAAGGCAATAGATTCGTGATAAAGGTCGTCGAGTTGGAAATAGAAGAGATTTCAAGGAAAACGGTGTCCTCGGTGTCCCTGCATTCAGAAGCCCTAGATTACTGGTACCGCCCAGACTCACCCAATAAAAAAGTAAGTGGAAATTTGCTTTCTCCGTGAATTCTTATATATTATATCAAATACAGAAAAAAGACAGTACCGACCAAGTTATGCAAATTAGAGAATCTGAAGGAAAGGTTATGCTTTGGAAATTTGCAGCGGGTTCTACGCCTGGGGTTCTGCAAAAATATATGCCTGGGGATCTAGAAAAATCGTACATTAACATTGGCGAAAAATGCGCCGATATCGCAGACGAGTGGATGCCGTATCCAACTGTCAGTGATCTACTGATATGTGAAGTATCTGACACGTCTCATCAAACTTACAGACCAACCTTCAGAATCGTGATAAGGTGCTTCTCGTCCAAAATGCACACGGTGGATGCCAGACGGACCTCATCACCTGGAGAGCGAAAGTGACGTGGAAGTGAGAGTCATTCACGTTTATTCAAGACATCAGGACATGTATTCGACATTTTATGCTCCTACGAATTTCACGTCTCTCCCAGCGATACCATCTTGCTATTATATATTTATTTCACTTTTGGCACTCACTACACTCCACGCTCGTTGCTCATATCCCTTGGCCCTGAGGGTGGGCAATGAAATGGTCAAGTAGAGCGAGGGCTGCTCATTAAAACACAGCCCGTTGCTTTTAACTCTGGTGCCGAATATAACAAAAGAGCAGAAACTGTAGTTTTTGGGCATGAACTAAGCTTCAACGGTACTCTTGAAGACGATGAGCAGATTACAAAGGCTTGTATATTCGGTATCCCTAAGTGTTCTAAATTCGAAAATCTTTCAAGTGTCTCAATACGAAGTAATTTCCGACATACATACCGTGATTCATGTCTATGATATATGCGCGCGAACAGGCCAAGATGAGATCAGTGTACACAACGCTTCAGCTCTCACGGAACTTTGACTTGCCTGACGAAATATCTTGGCAGTGGCTCGTTGACTCGGCTTCAATTTGAAGATTATGTCCAGTGTAGTCCCTGTGTCGTACTTCACTTGCCGCATTGTTTTTCAGAAGGAGGTTGTTATCGAAAGGATGCTGCCCGCTGAACATCGGGACCTAATTGCTCCTCCTTCTCGTGTACGGAAAAGATTGTCGTAATGGAGGTCGGTTACTGATATAAAGATAGCAGCTAAGATAATGGGGTATCAGCCATTGTAATCACCGTCTCGTGTCCAGAAAAGGTTACCGTGAACATGGTGTCAACAAGCACCCACAAATTCAAACTCTTACACGACTCAAACCCGCTGTTATGATTCACGGTAAGCCAAGCAGATGCTTCAATGGTCCAGGATCCAATGCTAATCGTGGTTCATCTAGAATTCCAAATTGCTATTCCTCCGCCGTCACAATTAGCCGTGGATTCGAAATGAACATAATTCGCAGCGTCACCGAAGAGTCCGACTTTTACCCAAAGTTAGGACTGCGTCGCCAGCATGAGACTTGACTACTTCTCTGTACGTCCACTTCAAGAACCGGCGAACACTGCGACGAAACCCCAGCTTACAGCTGTGTCAGGAGTCTGTTACCTGGACCCTACCCCTCGGTACCCCGGACACCGTCGTATCAAGGAGCCATCAAACCATGGTGACATCGATCACTTGCCATGACCAAATACGGCGAAGTGTGTCCTCGACAGCTTGAAGCGACTAGCCAAGCCACTAGGCAGGCGGTGGATATATAAAGGCGGCTCTCGCTGACGTTGGACCGCCTCCCACTCTCTCTTCCCTTTGCATCCTCTGCACAGAAAGTGGGTAGCAGCCCCCGCTTAACCTCGTTATCGCCGCGCAACAGGTATAACACACGTGTCAGGATCTGCTTATCAGGTTGCTATCCTGGTATTGTTGTTCGGATTTAGGTTCGACAGGGTTCAAGTAGGCCACCATTGTTATTTTCCCGACCTCTTTTTTCTCGCGACAAACAGAATCATTCCATTCTTTGGTTTTTTCCCAGCTATATAAATCCCGCTCGTTGATTCCCAGCCTTTTCGGATCGCTTCTGCCATCCGCCCCTCATCGCGTCCCCACCCCTGTTCCCTTTACTTCCTTGACCGCCCCCGCATTTCTTTTCTTTCAGTCCCGCGGACCCGTTCATCTTCGTCGATTTTCCTCCACTAGAGGATTTCATAATGCCCGTACTTCGTCGACCCCTTCGCGAGCGCCGTAATGTGCAACTAAATGTCGCCACTTCTCCTTCAAAGGAGAATGACAACAGATCTACCAGCATCCAGACTAAGCACAGCTACATCAAAGCCAAAGCGCCCGTTCGAGGGGGTCGTCGTTTGCGTCTCAGCAATGGTCAAGGCAAATTCACGCCAGACACCCGTTCGTCACCTGCACGTCAGGCTATTGCCTTCAGAAGCGAGCCTGAAATGCCGAAGAATGCGGTGGAGCAGGTGCGACCCAATGCTACGCCTGCCCCGCTTTCTCAAGAGCTTAACCTCGACCTGGATTACGACATCGAACTGGAGAACTACGATCCGTTCTCGACGCAGATTTCGATGCAAGGCCATTTCACTCCGTCCTCTGACCCGTCTTCTCCCAGCTTCTTCCAAGACGTCTTTTCCCAGAACGGTCATAGCAATGCCGGTAGCTTCTCTTTGGCTTACGAAGAACCAAGCTTATACTCCGTGGGCGAAGAGGACCTTCAGTCCATGCACGAGTTTCTTCCATTCCTTTTTATCGCCTTCTCAAATGGACAATACACGCCTGCTTCGCTCAAAGCCTCCTACGGCATTGACTTTACCCATATTGTCAAGATTGCCTACCCTTCTCTCCTCAGCGACGACTGCCCTGGTTCCATCTCCACCAGCGTGAACAAGAAGACAGGTGTGCAAACGTTGACCTTGACGATCGCCGCACCTCAGTCCCACTCTCGCTCTTCTTCGACTGGTTCTGCTTACGGAGACTCTCCGTCCCGCCGCAGACTCAAGGGGAGACGGCATGCACGAACAGGGGTCAGCCAGCGCATGTTTACGTTGTTGACGGAGGAGCAGTTATTGGCTGCCAGAGATTTCTTATCTCTGGCGTTGCCTTACTACCTGGAGGCAAGGCCGAGCACCATGAAGGTGTCGGGCGAGAACGTTGCCGTGTTGATCACCGCACCGGGAGGAGGTTCAAAGCCAGCTTATGGCATGGACGATATGGAGGAACTCGGACTTGACGGGTTTGGACGTACAGGCGACAACAACGGATCGGATAAAGGCGGTGCAGCCGACATCATTTCTGCCATTACGTGCTATCTCTCGTTCGCGTCTGAGACGCCTGTCGAAACGGTTTTGGCATATATTGATGAAGAAGAGTGTCTAGGGGACGAATGGAAGGATGCAATCAGTTGCGATGAGGATGGTGTTGGATTTGTTCAAAAGGTGGTGGACATGTAACCTCTTCTTCCTTTTGGAGGTGACGAAGCCCCGGCCCCTTGGTGTGTCGGAGATGGATCGATGTTGTTGATGAAGGACCGACCCAATTCGTGCTCGACAAAGTTCGAGCGTTACGTTTTTAATTCTCAGAAAGAACGAAGAACGAAGAAAATATTTCATACGAGCCTACGAAACGAAAAGCGCGGATAAATCTTTTTTTTTTTTTGCGAATCCCCGTCATACGTGAAACCCCGCCTACTTTTTGTTCATATTGTTCTGTTCGCCAGGTCATTAATCCATCGTCTACGCACCGTTCGTCACCGTTTCGAACGTTGTATTCTTGAACTTTTTTTCTCAAAGCCCCGTTGCTTATTTATTGCTGGGTGCGCTAGGCAGCCCCGCTTTTTTGACAAAGTGACACCCTCTCTTTGACCTACACCTGTTTTGTTTCGCTCATAATTATTATTGCATGTTGTACGCCGATGCAACTGTACCTTGTATGTACAGAATATATTTGCTAGGTACCAGTTTGGCAATATATTATTTATGGTACGATGAGGTGGTGGCCCATGTTCCGGTTTCACCCGGTGTCGTAACCAAACTGGAATACATTCAGTTCTACCACTCTGGCAAGTGATACGCGCCCTCCAGTGCCCATTCCTCGTTGACAGTCGATGAAGGATTCAGCCGCCTCGCACAACATGTCGCGGGCTGAACCTATTGCAAAAAGGACGTCGATGGGTGTTCTTTCCAGTTTTGCTGAAGTCTTCTTTGCGTCTGCAGGCCACATCACCCGCCACGCGTCGGGCGGAGGTACATCTCCGCCAACTGATCCTGCCCATCTTCGTACTGCACAAACAACAAAAACTCTTGCCACGTCGGATCTCTACCCTGCAGCTGAGAGCGCAAAGATTGCCAAATCTCCCTCAACCACTCTATCGTCGTCGGGGCGAACACCGTACCCGACAAAGGAAGCGTTTTGCTCGCATAGACCACAAAGGCATGATAGATCCTCTTCTTGCAAGACATCCAGACAAAAGCAGCGAGGACCTCCAACAACGTTCTCTTGAAAACCAGGTGACCTTCCCCCCACGTCTCGTCCGGGGAATCGGGAACGCCAACAACACCCGCCTCCCAATTTATTGTACGAAATGCCGACCATAGGCGTTCCAAGCTCCCGCCTGGATCTTTCGAAAAACGACAGAATTTGATGATGAGCCATTTGAGAAGCACAGCCGACTCTCTCGACGTCGGTTCCAAAACGAGTCTATCCTCCATTGACACTCTGGGCCTTGGCTCGTTTCGCTCTTTCCAAGCCTCGTCATCGGTATGCTCCAAGAAAGACGTGGAATAGTTTTTAGGAACGTCGCTGAGCGAATAGTAGGTATAAATGCGAGAAAATATGTCGTCGGGTTTGTGTTTAAAGTCGAAAACGAATATTTCTGCGCTGAGCCATCTGATTGCGTGGCGTACGCGTGGACTGGAGAACGCTATGGCGCGCAAGCGCAAGTATTCCGACGCTGCGTCGGTATAGCGATCCATACCGTTAGGCCCTGATGGAACGAGCGATTGCAGGATGAGGATATCGTGAAAGAGACCGGCGACTCTTGCCAGACCGAGTCGCCGCCCGATGAGCAGCTTTTTTTCGAGCTGTCGAAGTCGTGCGCTGCAGAGATCCAGACGCGTCGTTACTGATAATAGAGGGTTCGAGTACTGTCCTAAATGGCTGCGAACGTCTGCAGAAAAAGCGATGTCTGCAAATTCCGGGGAATACTCCGTATGATGTGGAGCAGAATCCGGTTGATTTGCATCGGAGAAGTTGATATTGACTTGTGGACGTGGAAGGAACCGGAGATTTTGTCGCTTGATATTCTCATCTTTGCGCAACGATTGCACAAATTGGACCCGGCCCGGGCTTGGGATAGAATTTCTCGAGTCTGCTGCGTTGACGAGTCGGATGATATACTCGTATACTTCGTCTGGGAGTACAACATATTCATCGCTGGCATTCCGAATGAGAATTTTTGTAGCGTTTTTGTACCATTCTCGACGGCACAAAATCTGGATTGCAGCTATGCGTAGTTGGCCTGCTAAAGCGCAAGCTTTGGCCGTAGGATAGTTGGGAGCTTCGTATTTGACTGCAGCAGCTTCTATATCGTTGAGGAACTGTGCATACTCTGTCGCTGGCAGGCCAAAGCGGGGAAGAGGCTCCACGACCCAATTGTAAACATAGTTTATGTAGCCCTTGGATGCACATATGAGAGCGAAATCCTTGATGAGAGGGACGTGAGAAGATGGTCTTCCGGATTGCATGAGGGTCTGTATGGTGCGGTTGAACGGTGTGTTGAGGAACAACCCGGTAGCCTTTATTGGAGTTATAAGGCGCGCACTGGGGTGATTAATGTGAGGCACGAGTTTGAACCACAATCCAAACAGCTCCTGCGCCTGACGGCGGTTGTCCCATTGCAGAGCAGCGATGGCTGCCTCCTCGTATGCGGGATGAGGTGTGATGGTGTGTAACTTATTCGAATCGATGAGTTTGTTCAGAACGCGTTCTGCAGCTCCGAACCGTTTTTCTTGGACGAGTGACAAAAGCGAATCTTCTTCTGGCTCGAACTTTTTGGACGGAGGGTATAGTGATGGGGTGTTGATATCGATTGATTGTACATTTCTGAAGGATTGTAAACTCGTAAATCGTTTGTGAACTCGTATCTGAGGAAGTTTTGACGATACACGGAATAGCATGTGACAAGTGTGACATCATCTTCCCAATTCTGCACAAGAACCTTTCTTCTGAAAACGATTCTCAAAATGACTCATATCCATGTTCCAAAGGAGACCTTGTTCAAAAAACAAGACCGAAACATTGACAACAAACCCATTCTCTGAGTTAAAATGAGTCAGAACGAGTCATAGTGACTCTGGAAAACCCATCTCAAAGTGCCGTGCGATGGGCGGGCCATCGATTTTTTCCAAGACCCCGTATGAATTTGTCAAGGAGCACAAGAAACGCCGGTTGATGCCGCCCAGGCAACGGCCAGCAATGTATCCTCCGCCTAACGGGTGAGTTTAACTCGTTAAAAACACGCTTATTTAAACTTAGACTCGTTTACTCAGCTTCGTCCTGGTCCAATTCTTATCGCGAATCGAACAAATACGCGGTGCTCCGCAGCTTGATTTTGAAGGTTACTTTCCATTGGATAATGATGGTGGTCTTGATTTAGGCCATGTTAGGAGAACGTGGGGCTTGGAAACGTGTATCGTACGTGAACGAGACTCTCTCTCTTCGTCGGCCTTGTGCTAACCTTGGTAATACAAAGCCCATCGATTCAATGCGTTGGAAGACTTTTCAACTGGGAGCCGATGATTATGTTTCCCCTCTCGCTCTCCATCTACTAGGACAGCCACAATCCCGCCGGATCAGAGTAACCGGTAAATAATTGTTTTTCAAGAATATCGGATATAGCTGACGCCACGTCAGAGACACATGTATCGCCTTCAACTAAAGTTCAACGCTCTATTCGATGTTTCGTCGTAGACATCGTCCACGCCCTGTCCTACCTTTACGAAAACGCCTCGCACAAGGCGTCCATCTATATCAAGCATAATACTCGTCTCCCACTCTACTATCGCGCGGCTCACGAAAAACGTCGCAAGCTCATCTCAGACTACAATCAATGGCATAACGAGTGGGAAAGAGAGTTTGGGCCTGGCTCTGTCTTTTTGACTTTCCAGCTGCTTTGCCTCCTTCTGTTTTACCTGTTCATCCAGTCAGGCTTCGTCGAGTTCAAGCTGCGAGCCCGATTTGGGGAGTGGTTCCGAACTGGATCGTTCATGCTCCCTGACAAGTTATGACTGTCGTGGAGAGAGAAACGCCGTCAAGAACCGCGCTTTGTTTTCTTTGCTATCTTATTGCTACTGCTATCGTTTGCTATGCTATCGCTGTGTTATGCTCTGTTGTCTCGTTATGCCGTCGCTCTGTATGCTGTCATCTATGTCGCTCTTATAATTGAATATGGTGCTTGATATTGACAACACGTCGCGGCGATACTGTTCTCTAGGCACTTTCTCGCTTTCCTCCCGGTAATATATCGACGACGACCATCTACGTTCAGATTTAGCCTAGGTGGCTGACTTGACTCCACATTACTCCACATAGGGGCTTCACCGACTATATAACACTCGCCAACGCGCATTTCTCTTTTCTTCCCTACCTATCACACACATGATGCACACCATGCACGCTATCACAACCCCCACTGCTATCACCCTTGGCGCTGGTCGCCATCCCCCATCCATCCTAATCCGCACTCCCACTACCACCTCTAACAATTCCGTAGCTCCCCCCCGGGTTCGCTTTGCTAAGGATCTGCAAGTCGCCAGGTCGCCAGTGCTCAAAGAAGACCAACTGGTGGTTACCATCCCCCTGGCTGGCCGCGTTCAGACTCCCATCCGCAGGCGCATCCAGGTATCCTACAAAGAGGTAAGAATCCGTCCTCCCGTCCTCAAACGCGTCTGGTCCGCGACCTTTGGCCGGCTCGAGCGAGAGGAGAAGGCCGATTTCGGTGGCGACGATTCTTCCGTTTTTGTTTGCCAAACCCCGGATAGGCTGGCGGCCGTGTTGAGAAGCCCTCCTCCGCTCCGAAAAAGAAAGGTCGAGGAAGATGATGTCTCTGAGGAGACGAAAGAGGAGTTTGCCGCCTGGGTGAACGCCAGGATCGTAGCGGCGAGGCTCAGTAGCCTCTGAAGCACCGGTAACGTTCATTTGACTTTCTTGTCTTTTTATTTTTACACTGGCTGATGTTTTGGTTTGAGCGTTTTGTTTGTTTTGTTTAGGTTATCCTTGCCCCGTTCAAGAACCGCCGTCGCCCGCCCCCCGTTCGCCCGCCGATAGGAAGGAAGAGGTGCGTCCCGGGGATGGATGAGAGGTTATCAACCTCTTGTCCTCGTGCTTCCCTTGCCGTGGGCCCCGGGCTTAAGATCCTTATGGATCGACCAAGAGCACGTAAACGCGCACCTTTTCCTATTCTGTCTCTTGTTATAGAGGTAAGAACATTACTTGTCGCTGTCTCTGACTTCTGCCTGACGAGAGTTCTGTCCAGAAGTTGAATATGCAGTAACGTTGAAGTATCAGCTTTGGTGCGTTTACCAATCGTTGCTGTTGATAAAAAGGATCCATTCTCTTCTTCAGCCGCGTTAGAAACGAACTGAAAGTTGTCGTTCTCAACATCAAGCATTATTTGTCTCACCCGCCCCGTCCATCTATGTCGACAATTTCGATCTCGTCGTTCGCGTAAGACACATCTTGTCTACTAAACAATATATTCCGCTGACCTCTGTACTCCTATATGGCATTGAGTTAGTGACCTTGCGTCGTATAGGTCCTGAACGGCTCTGCTTTGTCAACGGCGGAACCGCGTTTTGGGAACCGCGGGACGTTTGCAAATTGCGAAATATGTACGATGTTAATTAAAATATCTACCTGGGGCATCTTAAAAGTAACAAATATCTGTCTTACGAATTGTGGTTCCCGGGTCTTCGCGAGTTTCTCAGTCAGCCACGTTGATGTTCCGAAGGCTATATTGTTCCTTTGCAGGAATGTCGGTTAGTCTCAGCCATTCGTTCGCTGAAATAATAATCGGGATTACCAACTGTCACGCAGCCACGATAGTGGTAAGAACGAAAGAAAATAACGTGATCAAGAGCAACAACTTTGTGAATGTCTAGCTCGTTCCTAAGAGGCATTACATTACACGTCGCATAGGAGGAATTTTCTAGGAGAAGTGGAAACCGGTCGACATATCAGACCGATGATTTGGGAGGATTCCACACGCTCATCGGGTAAAAACCCCAGTTTCTACTAGTTTTTGCCCTCCACCTTTTTTTTTGATTCCGCCTTTCCAGCGGACGGATTATCCGAGTCGCTTCCGGACCACTCAGAGTCCGAGTGATCAGGCAACCCGTGCAGTCTACGAAGACGGAGCTGGACTAGGCGCATCACCTCGACAGCATGTTCTCGTTCAGTCTCTGTAAGACGGGCCCATTTGAATTCATTGTCTTGAAACACGATTCTGATCATATCAGTCCCCTCCCGGCCAAACTATATAGAGTCCACTACACGTCAGACACGTTGAAATGTCGAATTGGGGAATAAGGCTGCTGACCGGATGTCGTTCCCAGTAGCCAACAGTGAGTCCCTTATACTGTCCGTTGCGGTTGAGCCCTGCCAACCTAGCCACATTTACTGGCATAGAAGAAGAAGGGAGTGTGTTGGGCACATCGTGTTGAACCGTGCGAAGGTATAGCGATCTGGGAGTCTCAGAGGATCTGATGGTGAATATGATGCTCAATATGGGCTTGGGGCCCACCATTTGACTAGGCTTCGAGCTACAAATCAGCATACTTGATTTGATAAACAAAAATTTTGCTGACCAAACCGTCCTCTGATGGTCTCCAGTACCATTTACCGCCATCCCTTTCCAAATATTTGGACTTGTCTAGATTTGTAAGGAGTTGGAGTTCTGTTTCTGCAGGACTCGGCGTCGGAGCTGCTGTCACAGAAGTGGCAAGCACGAAGAAGAGAAGCGCGAGAGAGAACTGTAGCATGATTTTTGAAGGACTGAAGGGTGCAAATAATGGAAAGAAGCGAGGATAGACTGTGGGGTGGGTAGTAGCGGAGACCAGCTCTAAGGTATGGCGACTGCCTGGGGAATTTTATACCATTGAGTACGTCGGCATTGAAATCAACTGATGGTAGGGCAGTTGCTACGACGTTTGATGGACTTGGCGGGAGAAGCGAGAACCATCGTGCAGCCTCGTGCAGAACAAGATATGTATTGATTATCGATGGATACAAATCGCGAAGCTACCAAGTAAAACAACTCCATATCGTCTGTCAAGGTGGGTGATTGAAATCCGAATCAGTTCCGCGTATTGAGTGATGCTGCTGCTTACATTTGTGTTTCCATCCGTTGCGCTTTAAGAAAGGCATGGATATGAGCGACTCGGACGTCCGTCAACTTGGGCTAAACATCACCCAGTTTGGCTCTTGTTCACTGTACGGGTCCGTAGCTCGACTCTCCTGCAGCAGATAATCGCGAACAGGCGATCGATGCATTCGGGACTGGATGACGGTCATGTTTCAGAGTAGGTTTGACGTACCGTAACTACCGTTGTCATGTGTCTTGCAACATTGTTGTATGTAAGCCTCAGGCCTCATGATGGACACCACTCGACTAATGTCGAACCCTAATTCTAATAGTAACACACCAAACCGCACAAGAAGACTTGAGCCAACTTTCTGTTTTGTTCACGTTCCGCAAGTTCTGCCTCGGTCACTCCCATGTGTCTATTCAGACCAGGCGATCAACAAATCTTCATTCATTACTTAACTATAATCCACAACGGTTGACCATATGTCATACGCAAAAATCCCCCGCACCGTGAAAGGGCGCTACATCACGTCGTGCCCAAGTCAACGTCTACGAGGAAGCGAACGGCGTCGGCGTCGGCGTCGGTTAGTATTCGACCCACTACCGCCTGCCGGTTGAGCAGAGCCCGCGCCACTGTACGAGAAATCATTTGTCACTAACTCGTAGAACTACACAGAGATGCTAACATACCCGTTTAATGCCAAGCCTTTCCTAAAAACGAGCTTGGTCCGAGTAGTACCGGAATCCCTGTTACAAAAGTGTGAATGGTAGGCCACATACTATATATTGTTCAAAGTAACGTACGGAACCAGCGGATTTGAAAGTGCACCGGCGTATGTTTGGCCAGCATGAGGTGGAGGACTACCAGACGTCCCACTACTGCATTGAAAAAAGTGTGAAGACCTGAGCGACAAGACGTTGTAGACAGAGAATATATGCGTACCCCCCAGTGAACATTGCGGCGGAAGCATACGATGGTTCAGTGATACTTTGCGAAAACGTTAGAAAAAAACGGGAACCAAAATTTTAAAAGGTACATACGAGTCAGAACGTTGCTTTGGCGGCCCATCAACACCGGCACTCACGAACCCTCCCCCAAATAACAGCGCAGAAGCGACAAAGATGGTGAAAATTTTCATACTACGTTTCGGATTATATCGATTATCAGCTAGTAGAATAGGGAGGGATCGTCAGCCCGAGTCGAACGTTGAAGAGGCACTACTCACTAGCCAGCACTAGGGGGAAAATCTGACCAAAAAGACAGCCATTTTATACATCCCAATTTTGATGCATCATGCATCATGCGTGCACCACAGCCCGCGCCGAGAAACCCGACGGGCTCCGAATTTCCCCTCAGTTGTTGATAAACCATGGCGGCTGCGCTCCACACAGCATCAAGGCACCTACTGGCACTATCCTCAAATACTAATACTGACCGTATCGTATACATATGCATCCTTTAATATTTCTATACCTGTAGCCACCTGCACCCCAAATCCAATACATACGAAATAATACCAACAACACTACTACGCACTCGCCACCACGACAGGCGGAAAAACCACACCCTTCCCTTGCCCTGGTCCCGGACCCGGTCGATTCTGACTCTGATTAAAACCAACGGGAGGAGGAACAGGCGACTGCGCAACATCGCTCTGACCCTCCGTCTTCTTCTTCCGGCCGTTTCCTGTTCCGATACCAGTAACACCTTTCTTCTTCTTTGGCGAGTTGTCCGTGCTCGCCGGTGTATCTGGGCCTGCACCAATAGGGGCAGCCGAGGAACCGCCTCCTGCTCCCTGCCCAGCCTGTCCAGGGCCATGAGTAGCAGTCGCAGCAGCAGCAGTTTTGACCTTCTTTTTCCCTGACCCAGAAGTCGTAGGCCGCATGATCTGTCCTAATGGTCCGATTCTGACCTGGGCTGGATTTGGAGGGTCGTCTGGAAGAACGAAATCTGGCGGTATTGAAACTTCGGAAGGCTGCGCAGCAGCCTCCGAAGCTCCTGGTGGCGCGGGTGCGGGGATATCCAGCACAGGCGTTCCCAGTCGGGGCACTGGAAGCGGTGGTAGCACGGCTGATTTTGTAGCTGTTTCTTGCGCGAGCGCCGTGAAACGGGATTGGTAGTAGGGCTTGAGTAGTCCAATATGGTCATCCAGCGTTCTATAAGTAAGCGGAAGAAACGGTGGCGGAGGAGGATATGGTGGTGGTGGCTCCTTTGGTTTGGACCTGATCGTATGTTGAGTCGATGAACTGACAAAACGAAAGTGAGATACGTACGCTGCACCTGAGGCTTTCTGGGGTCGCTTGCCTCTGAGGAGTTTCTTTGGGATGGTGAGACTTGACATTCCAAACTCGGCAGCGATACCAAGCTCCCGCAATCCAAGGTAATCTTCGCCCAGCAGATCGGCAAAGTCGCCTCTGTCAAAAGGTGAGATCAAAAAAGGCCTTCGTAGCATCTGATGTAAACTTACACTGCAAGTGCTCCAGTTTCCTCTTCCTCCTCTTCCTCGAACAAGCCCTCGTCCTCCAGAACATCGTTGGCAGCCTGGGCAGGTCATTATAAGCATTTGTCAAAGATATAAATGTTGCACACTTACGCTCTCGCGACAAGCGCTGACGAGTTTCCGCTCCAATTCGCCTAGGCGCGTACCATGCCTTCTAACATCATCCGTGATATAGCGTTCAAGATCTTGAACCCTCGAAGTTCCACTCTCAAACAGGGTATGTAAGATGATTTCCTACGGATATTGAGAAACGTTTCGTCATGAATATTGAACAACTTACTTCGGCGGTCATCGTCTGAGAGCACTTGTCAGTCAAGAACTTGATTGTCCGTCCCACATTGTATAGGTACTCTTTAGCGACGCCAGCCAGCACATCAAGAGCAACCTTCGACGCGCCTACGGCAGGTTCAATGGCTATTAACCTACCGGAAAGTCATCAACCCACCTTGAAACCCAACGTGGTCCAGGACCTTTTCTTCCATCCATCGAACACAGCCATCAGCAATTTCTTCACCCATGTCAATACCAGTTGGCAATCTTGATCGCTTCTTCCGCTTCCCTTTCTTCCTGACCTTTTGCCGCGCTGACTCTGTCACGCTATTAGAAGCATCGGCCAGCTGCGCAGCGGGAACAGCATCTTCGCGAGACTGCGCAGCATCTATATAGTGCTGCAACCAGGGCCTCTCGTCAACCCGATCATTGACCACGTCGACGTTTTCCTCCTCCGCTGTCGCACCGCCCGATCCTCCCCCGAGATTGCTGCTCATGGTCATCCCTGACTGACTTGGAAATCCAGCGGCGGGACCAGTTGTCGGAGGTAATCCATCTATAGACTCGTCTGTTCCACCAAGCGCCGCAGTATTGGCTATAAGCGATGCAAAGCGAGCATGCGTATGTCGCACTCGTTTCATCGTCTTGATATTTGCACTGATCAAGCACAGTAGCGAGGATAACCCCGCTTCGACTCTATTTGGCTCCAATTTATGCCGAGTTTTATGTTTGACTGGACGTGCAAGTGTGACGGGGTGTGACGGCTCGTCAGAGTTGGCGGCTATTCGCGCAGATTGTCGCGACGATGCAACCGGTATCCGAGGAAGGCCATTAGCGAGGAGAGCATCACTTTGTACAGCCCCCCACCAGAGCTCTGTGAGCTCCGCAGAGTCTTCTTGACCATTGGGAGGCGAGGCATCGGTGAATGAAAGGGGTAAAGGGAGAGCGGTAGGTTGACGAAACCCAGATGATGGCCCCGACGATAAGCTGAGACGTGCCCGCTTGTGTGGCCGCTGATTTGCCAGGAGTTGATCGGTGCTATCATGAATAGATTAATAAACCTGTTGCACAAAAACCAGGGCGAGACGTACGGCTTTCGCTTTTCACCGATCTCCACACCTAGATGCTCCACCGTGTCTGGTTCTGTCTTGACGACAGGTTCATCCGTCCCCTCATAATAATCATAAGGTGGTGCCAACTCCATCAACGCGTTCATCAACTCAGCCTTCGGTTTCTCGGCAGCAATGTTTCTCAAGACGTATTCCAGATCCTTGTCAATGGTATTAAACAACGTCATCCCTTCTTGAGTACGAACAAGAGCGGGTGAATCAGCAAAGGGTATCTCGGAAGCGGATCGAGTCAACGTGGATGTAGGACTGGACCGTGAAACCACATGACGAACCCTCGCAACGCCAATGGGAGGGCTTGCGCGGGACAAACTTGTGTGGGCAAAAGCCACACCGTTGACCAAAGGTATCGACGACCGGCGGTCGTGTCCGTTGACCGCGCCGTTGACTATATGCGCGCCGCCAGTAGTGCCATTGAGTCTGATCCTCACAGACATCGGACCGGGGTGACTCTGAGGATGACCTAGTTCCAATGGGATGGTGGGGTCGGTACGCTCTTTACGATCGGTGATATTCTTGAGGAGACTCTCAGCCTTTGCCTTGAGACGTCGTGCGCACTGGCGGAGAGGGTGGTTCTGGTTGTTCACGTTAACGTTAAACCGTCCTCGTAGCAGTAAATATATGGGTGCCACTCACCTCGGCGGCATTGTAAGTGAAACAGTTTGACCAAATCAGATCCAAATCGTCGTGAAACTCGCGTTTTGACTTGTACTGCTTCTGTTTGACCTTCTTGAGCAAGGTCTGTAAATCCATTGGGTTGGCAATGACTGAGATGAATGAATTAGCGAATCACGCGTCCATGCGCATATATGCATGGCAACACGCACAGTCATAGTAATCCGGTACATCCGCCCTGGACACAGGTTTGAGAAAAGCTTCCGCGTCACGGTTGTCCTAGACAGGTAAACGGGTCAGCACGCAGATGAACCGGCAAGCAGGCAAGACACACACAGGGGTGATTGTTCTCAGGTCCTGCAACAAGCCTTCCAGTGAGTCATAGAACGGATCTGAAAATTTTGAATCCTGGCTCTGACGCTGTTGAGGATGATTAAACGCGCATATAGTGTGATTTGATGGTCATACCCGGGCATCCTTGACTGTGGAAAGCAGGAGACGGAGGTCGACGTCTGGAAAGGATGACTTTGCATGGCTCTCGGTAAGGGTACGGATGAGGTTCTAGGAGGCGATGGTGAGTGGATGGTGGGAAAAGGAAAGAAGGAACGCACATTCATGCTCTTGACGCACCAGCTCCCCTGCTTGCTAACGCCCAAAAGTCACAGCTTTGACTTTTGTTTGCCCGACCCGTTGTTGACAAACAAACACGGCCCGGTATCCGGTTTGGTTCTACACCATATCGATGGCACATATTGACCTATCTGACGTTGGCAAATCCAACCGTATCTACTCGGATGAGGAGGCCCATGTCATTTCTTCTCGCCTCAAAGAAGCCCAAGAGCATCTTCATCAAATAATGCTCAACTCGCCTGCCATAACCCCATGCAAAAAGGACAGTAAAAGGCGACGCATTGCCCTCAGCAAGACTGAGATTGAGGAACAGATGATCCTTGACAGAATAGCGGGGTACATGGTTGCACTTGCCCCCCATAAAAAGTTGCCAGAAGATATACTTCGAATTATTTTCACGTTTTCCTCGCCTACCATAGGAACACCCGCGCACCCAGAGAGTTTACCCAAGTCATCCTTACTCAAGTCAGCTCTCAGTGGCGCCGTATTGCGCTGGATACAGTGGAGCTGCGGAACGATTATAGACTCGAAGAAGTTAGCAGCCTCTCTGAATATCTTTTCACGATATTGTTCCCAAGAGCCCGTAACTCCCTTATCTCTTTTATTGGCCATTTTTCTGTGGGATATAACCGAAAGTTGACGTCGATCTATCAGTTGTCCATGTACAGATATCGCTCCCTCTTCCTTTTCCTCGACAACAAACAATTCTCACTCCTACGCTCCCAATTTCAATTGAATGACCTTACCACGCTCGGTCTTGTTCACGACGAACTCCTTGACGCTGTGTCTGCCTATCTCGACGTTAACGCTGGAATCCACAATCACATCTTTTCCCTGGAAGCAATTGACTGTCCTGAACTTGAAAGATGAAAACTGGGGGGCCATACCATACGGCATCGCCCTCAACATCTTACGAGAATGCGCTTTGCTTCAAGGATGCAAAATTTATGTACGGGATGATACGCCTAGCGTACCACTGCGAGATCTGGTTCTACCCCACTTGCAGGCGCTGCACCTCGAGATTTCCAGTAGTGAGAATTGTTTCGAGAAACTTTTTGGCGTGCTTGTCCTCCCGCGCCTCCACATATTATCTATTTCAGGCATTCCATCCTGCTGGTCAATGTCTGCGTTCTCACGGGTTGCAGAGCGGTCGGGGTTTCATCAACTCCTGGATCTACGAATACATCACTTTTTAGGCACAGTTCCGTTATGCCAAGTTCTCGAACTCCTCCCTGGTTTGAATACGCTTTGGGTGAGAATGGGGGACATTACCGAAGAAGTATATTCGAGGTTGTCGCAAGGGCAACTCTGTCCGCGTCTCCTGACGATCGCTTCGCACACCAACGAAGTCGATGTCATGGAAAGGTTACTTGATGTAGTCGAAGACCGTCTGGATCAGAATGCAAACATTGGTGATGGACCCACTGTGCAACCGTTTCGACGGATTATATTTCATACAAACTACACTTCTGTGACAAGAGCGCTTGAGGATGGGAGAATGGATAAGAAACGATTAGAACGGCTGAAGGAGCGTGGCGTGGAGATACGGTGTGAATTATTCAACCCGTGTCATGTTTTCCATATCTAATCCTTGTACGTGTCGTATCCTACGTGAAACCATTGCGCTTTCTATACATTGACGAGTGTTGGGGTAGTGTTGTTGTGACTGCCATCGCCACGACTGCCGATGATAATATCTCAAATCTCAGCGTCTGCGCACTGCTCGTTCCAGGAATTTTGAACCAGCAGGTTGCTGAATCCATTTCAACTTTATGCAGCGGCGGTAGCGGTTCCCAAACCTAAAGGAAAAAGTGGGAACTTGGGCATAGGCGCGAATACACCTTGGCAAGCTAAAAGCGAAATGAAGAGATTTGCCATCCGATTCCCGGTAGTTCAGTGTGAATATCGCATGGTAAATTTCCGTGATGATCATCTAATAGTGTCATCCGGCATCATGATCACAGTGGTAAGATTTAAACCGGTTGCAGATGTTTGGTCCCTGACGTGATGCAACGAAAATATAAGATCCTGGACCCCCATCATACTATACCCCGAGCTGGTCTCCACGCTGTCCATCCTCTCTACCATACAACACCATCCGTTCAGTTCTCAACCATGTTGCTCTCGGCGTACACCCTGCTTTTATTCGTACTCGCTACTTTCGTGGTGGCGGCCCCAACGGCATCGAAGCCCAAGAGTGGAGAACCAACTCCTGTGCCGGAGCGGACACTCCTTATAGATGCGGCCAACGACCTAGATCATGGCACATGGACGAGATCGCAGCCGGTCAGCAGATATTTGTTTTCCGTATATCATTATTTTGAAATTTATCCGATTTACTTTGCAGAATCTAGACCTCCGTTTTCTTCTCCAGGGCACGGTATTAGGCATTCAAGTATCTGGATCTGAAAGCTGGATTAACACCCTGCATCAACTGACCGCCGCGCAAAGACGTACGCTTGATGGTAAATGGGAGCGAAATGTCAGGAGTATACCGCAGTTTGAAAGCCTCTGTAGATATCTGATGCTTTTTACAGTTTTATGGACGTGGAAATGAAATTGAGCGCATCACAATATTTAATGAAGGGGAACAGCTCTGGGTTGAAAAGATCAGGATCATCTCGCGACCGCAAACGGTGTTACCGTGGCAGATCCCAGTCCGACTGAGTCCGCCAAAGAGCAAACCAAAGCAGGACAAAACCTAAAGTTTTGGGAGAACGCAATGTACGATAGGATACATATTGTTGAGCTCGTGGGGGTAGTGGTGATCGATAATCCTGTTGGACAGTCGGACTAAAAGATGGATGGCGCCGGGTGTTGTATTGCCTAGATTGATAAGCCTGGTTTCCGTAGTACGGACTATGCTGGTGTCCACATACAGCGAGATTGATGGCGAGGGAGGGAGACAAAACCGGGCTTCTCCAGAGCCTGGTGTCCACACACAGCGAGATTGATGGCGAGGGAGGGAGACGAAACCGGGCTTCTCCAGAGCCTAGTGCCAAATGCAGCCTTGGTTTTGCACGTCCAGAGCGAGGTTCGGAGCTCCTCGAGCGCTCATAGGACTTTTAAGGAAAAGAGGTCTAACGTCGGATGCGTCGCTACATCCTTGACTTTTTCAACCAATCACGGCTGGCGTTGAATAATGTTGACCAGTATCGCGGCCGCTTCACGCTCGGGACTTTTGCACGAAGACAAGTTCAGCGGAATATGGTCGGAAGCGAGTCAATATGTTGCGTATAGGACGCCAGAGGATGAAAATACCTTACATCAGTGTTGTAAGGCCATGGCTGGCAAGGCCCGGTCCATCCTTTCCGTACATCATCCTGCTGTGTCGCCTGCGACGACGACACCTTCTACTGTCATCTGTGTGCTTCCTCTCGTTCCAGAAGCTTTGTGTCCCTGGGTTGTTGCGGCAACGAAATGGGGGCATTGGAAGCCTAGCTAACCGGGGGAGGGGAGTTTGAATCCATACTTAAAAGTTGAAAGTATGATGGGCGTGGTACCAGAGGGGTCCCTGTAGCGGCGTAGCCATGACACTTTAGGCTAAGCCTCGCGACGAAGCGAGAAAAGATGGCCAGATATCTCCGGATAACGGTCCTGTTCAATCATCCACTTGCCGTAAGTAATATGTTTCAAGCATCGCGGTGACTAGTGACTGCCGACGCTCGGGAATGATATTGCATCTCTCTGCACCGTAACCGTGTTTGAAATGCTTATGGTGATTATTTCAAATTTGCGGCGGATTTACTTAGCGAACATAAAACCTCAGAGCTGGTCTCTCTATTTTCCTATTCATTGGGCAAAAAGCGCATCGTTATCTATTTCACTTCCGAAACATCATCTATTTTTCAATCATGTATATGCGCTTGTTTTTTATTCGTACTCACTGCTTTTGTGGCGGCAGTTCCCGCAGGTCCGAGACGCAGAGGTAGCGGAGCGGCTGCAATGGTTACAATACCGCTTGAAAGCGAGGCCCGGGCCGCGTATGTATCTGCAGATGGTGGTACTTGGGCCCGACAAGGGCGACGTTCGGTCAGTAGGCTATTTTGTCGAATGGTGCACTTTAAGTCTCCGACACACTTGACAGGTGGACATCATTCTTTTGCTCTCCATTCGTGTTTACTTCATATGGTTCGTCCCTGCGCATGTGTTGACTGAGCGACGATCTTGGCAGCGGCTCAGCCAATGGTGTTCAATGCCTGCGACGGATGCGATTCTCTTGCAGCCATAAAATCTTGGGAATATCACCCCGCCATCCGTGACTTGACATCTTCCGTTCTTCATCGTCGGTGTTGAATGTAACACTGGTTGTAGTGCATGCCGAGTTTACGTTTGAGAACATGGTTCACCGTCGCAAGTGGCGTGACCAACTTCGCGACGTCTATCCACTTGCTTCATCTTCGATCTCTTCTTTCATCTGCTCGCTTCTTCCAGAGACCCGATGGTGGAGAACTTCATGGCTCATCCGACTCGTGACAATAAACCATTGGCAGAGCCACCTGTGGGTAGGTTGGGTTCAGGACTATGTATACGACGAGCATATAAATACTTCGGGGTCAGTTGCAGCAGTGGTTCCCGAGGTTGAGGTGCAGAAATAGAAATGGTCGGCCCAAGAGTAAACGTTCGACTCCTGTACCGGGGTCCGGGGCCAACACTCCTGTGAGTCAATAGGACCCCAGAGGATGATAATAGTACCTTGCACCGGTACCAGTGTTGGCTGGCAATCCTTTCCATACATCATCCTGCTTTGCCGCCTGCGATGACGATACCTCCTACTGTCACCTGCGCGCTTCCTCTCATTCCAGAAACTTTGTGGCCCTGGGCAACGAAGCCAACCGGGGGAGGGGGGTTTGAATCTGATCGATTCCATGCTCGAAGGTACGACGGGCGCGGTGCCAGAGGGGTCCCTGTAGCCATGGCACTTTAGGCTGAGCGCGACGAGATGGCCAGATACTTCTCCCGGTGATTAATACAACCGTGTTTGAAACGCACTCATCGCGGCGGGGACTTTGCCGCTCGCTTAGTAACGAAAATATAAAATCCGTTGCTCCCTTCTCATACTTCAGAGCCGGTCTCTCCATTTTTCTACTCATTGGGCAAAAAGCGCATCGTTATCCATTTCACTCCCGAAACATCATCTATCGAATTTTCAATGTTAAGTTCTCGGTATACGCGCTATTTTTATTCATACTCACTGCTTTTGTGGCGGCGGCTCCGGCAGGTTCGAGCCTTGGAAATAGCGGAGCGACTGAAGTGGGCGAAACAAGGCTTGAAAACAGCGCCGGGTATGTATCTGGTGGTATTTGGACCCGACAAAGCACCCCTTCGGTCAGCAGGCTATGTTGTCGAATGGTGCACTTGTATCTGACACACTTGACAGGGCGTTCAGGTAGATATCGTCCTTTGACCCGCGTTTGTGTTTACTTCATATGCTTCGCAACAGCGCGCAACTATGCTCATCTTCACAAACAACAATATCTTAATACGTAATGCGGTTCAGCCACAAATTGCGAATGGTGCACTAAACACATTGAACGACATTCAGAAACGTGAACTTATTGGGACTTGGGCTCGAATGGTCAGCATTATATTGTGATTCAAAAGGCTAAACATCCCTCACATGCGGTGGACCTTTTACAGCATGATATGATGAAGATTTATTACGGCATGAACGGTAAACTTTGCATTGAAAAGATCACCGGATTGGCCGATACAAGTTCTCGGCCGCCAGCTCCACATTCTGGGAAGAGTAAGAAATCCAATCCAGTCCGATGAGGAGCGGTGAACCTGGAGCAGTGCTGAGCGTCACGGACAACCCAGGCTGATGTTGTTGAGCTCGAGCCACGTGGCAATAGTGGTGCATCTAGTATTAGATATGGATGGTAGTAGCCCAGTCGTATACTCGAATACCTAGATTGATTGATAGCTTGATTTCCTAGCGTGTGTTCATCGCTGGCACTCCGGCGCTCGTTACGATTCGCTTCAGCCAACGATCCACCTCACGGCCGGGCTCAGCCAATCAGATGTGTGGGAATTTACCTCGCCTGCTGAACATAATACAAAACCTTGCTGCAGGTCTTTATTTGTACACATTGTTGATTGTCTCCTTCGGGGTGACATACGAAAAAATTGGAACGATACAGAGAAGATTAGCATGGCCCCTGCACAAGGATGACACGCTTTTCCGGAGTGGTAGACCTACGGGTCTCAATATTTATTTTATTTTATTTGGCTTCGTCTTCTTTCTTTCCATAATAATGCAAGAGGTTTCCATCTCAGACACTCAACCATGTCTGATCTTGACAACCACAATGTCTCATTCGTCTGCATGCCAGCCGTACAGGATTCCTCATCACTAGGTTTCCACCGACAATCATACAGCTTCGAGGTACTTTATGACTCATATCCCGGCTCACGCGTCGCTGACTCGATGGACAGGAAGTACGAGTTATGGATTACCTGCGGTTTTATCAAACGACGGGTCGACCACCTCCACCATGTCCTGACGAACCTTCCTCCGACGCGCTACGCGCAGCCTTGGGTCTCCCACCACGCTTCACGCCATGGAAAGATCCGACTGCTCCCTTGCCAACTCAGCAACCTATGCCCCATGTGCCAATACCACCGCCCATTGGATCCATGTTCGACCCCACCACGAATCATTCCCCCGAACGGTTAGCACAGATACAGGTTCACGTACCCCTCAGGGTAGGACATGAGGTGTACGAAAACATCAGTTGCGCGCATAAGTTCGCTTGGTACAGCGTTGAGGTGTGTTTTTTTTCAACGTCGTGGCATGTGTTTGACTCTTTACTGGCCTTAGGAACTTCGATATTTTGCATACCGCCAAGGATTGAAGTATGCACCCGCACCAGTCCCAACTCCGCCTCTCCCAGATGCGGTCCCTACGACAAACGGGTCATCCAGTACCCCATCAGTTATCATCAGTGGCGAAGGGGACGAAACTCTGGAACACATCAGTACCAACCCAGCGTTCTCAAGGCACAGTCCCGAGGTACGAAACCAATGCAAATGCATTACAAGCACTTCGTAATTGATCTTTTTTTTTGCCTTAGGAGCTTCGTCTCGCTTTTATCCGGACAGGTCGTGAACTCAACTCTCAGCAACTTCTCAACGTGTAATCTTATTATCCCCAGTCCAATTACCTATCTGTTGCCTTTCATATGATCTAACGAACGTGTTTCATTGTATATAATGAATACATCCGAGTTCGTGATATGGTCCACGATGAATAATGGTGCCACTATAAGGCCCGATCGGCTCAGAAAACAAGCTCACGTTGCAGATTCATCTGAAAAACGCTTCTAGTGATTACAATTGCTTGAGGATACAGAATTCTACCGAAAGCGTGAGCTACACGAGAATACATAATGATCGACGACTGAGGATCAATTTAATAAATGCGCACTGCGCGCTGGCAGGCCCTGCAAAACCATCTCTAAAGAAAAGGAAACGCTCAGCGTTCCCAAAATAAAGTAAAGATTACCACCCAAACATCCTAAAAAAATCACATTAGTGATAACAAACACAATTAACGAGGGGACACGCACTCTTCATACACATCAACACCTCCAGCTTGCTTCTTCCTCGCCGAATCGATACTTTTCACTGCGGCGTTTGCTTGTACACCCAACCCAGCGGGTCCACAAACGCCAACAAGCACCCCATTGATACCACGCTCGTCCTCGTGTCCCATTGCTCCGCTTCCGATGGACACCGTCCGAGTTATAGAATTCTCTACCACGCTCGCCAGTTCTGCTTGACCGGGGCGGCCTGCGCTGAGGCTGATACGCAGACCTTGCGGGATGACGGGGAATAACTGGTCAGAGTTATTGGACGGGACGCGCCCTCGTTGGTTTTCTTTGCTGTTTTTGGTGGATTTGTTGTTGTTGGGGCGAGGAGCGTATGCGCGGGTATAATGTACGGATATAGAGAGGGTTGGAGATGATTCTAGGAGTGCGGTGAATAAAGGTATGAATGGGACCATTGCATCTGGATTTTGGACCATCCAAACGAGGTCGATGATTTTGACTCGGCTTTGAGCTTGTAAATCTTTTTGAACGAGATCTTGGATGATGGAGAGGGCAAAAGTGATACCGCTTCCTCCTACCATCATAACGACAGCCGAATACGAAGCGTATATCGCATGACCTGGTCCACTGTACGGCCCTTCAATCATCAAAGCCACCGTTTTTCCAATATCGACGCCATCCGCGATACCCGCTTCGATATACCCACTCTTCTTGGCCATATCGTACAATTTTCCCGTCCACCCTCCCGCTTTTTTGCAAATCAGAATAAGACCTTCCTCGCCGACCGTACGGCCTTGTTTACTCGATATAACGGGTGCGCTGGCGATAGTGAATGGGTGGGATTCAGTCCAGCCTAGCCATCCGAGTCCGGAGGAAAAGATGCGCACGCGGACGTGTTGGCCTGCGCGCCAGCCAGAGTTGAGGGAGGGGATTTCGATCCGCGTAGCGGAGAGAGATGGTATAGGGCGGATCGTGGCGGTGACAAAACGGGATTTGAAGAAGCGGAATATGTAGTCTAGGCCAAAGGGTACCAAGAGGGCGATGATGAAAGGGAGCGTGGAGGGCCAGTGTTTGTAGAGCTAGTGGAGCCCCGGGTTAAATATAAGAGTCGTGTGTGATCAAAGGGATACTCACGGCAACAACGGTAAGGGTGTATCCTACGAAATGCGTTGTCAAGAAGAAGTTGTATGATTTGGTTCTCCATAGCGATGTGGAAAATACATATACGAAATCTACAGCACTGAGGCATACCACACCCCAAATGTGGTTTTTTTTAGCAAGGTTGATTGCCATCGTTCCATTGAGAGACCATTTGTAGACTATCACGTTTAGTACGTGAGATGGGCATAGGCAAGTTTTTAACACTTACAATATCCAATTCCGTGCACATTCGCAGCGATAACGATCAACTGCCCAAGGTATCGATGAAGAAATATAAACTGCCGCCAAGTTAGCTAGATACTTTAGCAACACAGAAGAGCGCACCTTTTGATACTCCACTCCAAGTGACCACCCTATCACGTTATTCTTTGCCGCAAACGCGAACAAAAACGGTAGCTGAGAAGCAGCTATCCAACCAGCGCGATCAGGGTCCGTCCAGACGTTCGACTTGTATAAAAGGGCAAAGAGCAAAATCGAAAAGTATGCCAGCATAATGAATATTTGGAGGTTCGAGTAGCCAGGTAAATATGACAGTTTGAGGAAATGAATGAGGGGGCGTAGAAACGCTGGATGAGAAGAAACATGTGGAGGATAGGACGGTTGTATCCGTTGTCCCTTGTGATTATGTCGCATCGCCGCGTGGCTGTAAAGCGTATGCGACTCGTCTGTCGCAGCGTACGCTTTCTCGGCCCCCGGAGAGCGTCCACGATTTCTAGAAGCCGATGGATGGCGGGTTGGATGGCTCTGACTTGGACGTCTTGAAACGGCAGCTCGCTGACTTGGTCGCGTATACCCAAGAATATGGCCGTTGCACCACTCGTAAGATTTCCAGAACCTAGCGAGGCCACGAGGCAACCGCAGCAGGACGATTAAGCCAATAACAGCTGCAAGGAATATGTCTAAGTCATAAGCGAGAATCTGGGAGTTTATTGAGGGTGTGCCGATCGTTGAAAGGTCGTCTGAGAGAAGACCGACGAAAGAAACGGGGCCATCTGACATCCTCCAGAGGTGGCGTTAGGTTATGACAAAAGAAGGGCCGTGTTTAAGAAAGAGAGGCTGGAGGAGAGGGATGAAGGGAGAAAGAAGGATAAAGAGTCGTCGTGACGAGGCTTTGGATAAGCCTTGAGGCCACCTTAGCTTCATTTGTGATCCATTTTTGGGTTTGACACGAGGCACATAGCATAAGTCACATACCGATATACGTGAGGCATCCGTGAGAAGGCCACCGTACAATAGCTCCGTATGATCGCATCGTTATACAATAAAAGATCTTCCGTCACACCGTGACAGAACCATTTTGCACTTTCCCTCGATGCCCGAATCAGAACCTTCGGTCTTCGGCACTCATAGACAGATATCGATTGCAGCCAAAGGCCTTTCCGACGAGGATACAGCCAGCTTGTTGGTCGAAACCTGGAGAGCTGTCCGCCAGAGAGAGGATCATAAAGTCCCTAAGGAAGTTAGGTGGGACGACAATAAGCAGATAGACGACTCCATCGTCCTGTGCCCGTCCCAATACGCACGTAATCGGCTCAAGAATTGGGAGTACGTCCCGCTCTGGTATTTCTGCCCGGAAGGGACGCGCTGAGGCACTGACTGAGTGCCGCAAAGACGCTTCGGGGACAGATTCTGGTTTAGCCTGCAAACAAGACCACGAGCTGACCTGGCGCCAGTTTGACTTGGCCCGCTTTAACTTTGTAGCCAACATCCGCTCTTACAATTGGCCCAAACATTACATCGACTCGTTATTCAATTTCTTCCGCAATGTTTGCACCCACAACCTTCGCTTCCGAAACGGCGGCGAGCGAATTTTATTACTCTATGCTTCACGAGTTCGTCGAGAGTGGCATGACTCCCTGGAAAGAGGCGAAGGTTTCAACATCGGTATCATCAACGAACGCCTGCTCGATGCTATCTCGGAAGCTGTTCATAATTCAATCTAGAGCACAAGGTGAGCTCTTCTTGCTTCCCCCGTAGAATTCCCAGTGCTCACGAGTTTCCCATACCACCTTCCTCTACTTCCTTCCTTGATATATGCGCCCAATTTTACCCTGGACAAGCTTCAAGATACCCCTCCCCTTGACAGAGTTAGAGACCGTTACCCGACCCGCAGGCCGTTCTCGCTCATGGGAGGAGCTCGTCCGCCTCCCTTCTCCCTTCCCCCAATGATTCAAAAAATGACATTTTCTTCACCCTCAGAGCAACTCTTCGACCACATTACAATACCTCTGTCCCCTGTTGTTCAACCCACGAGTTCCGCACACGTCATGCCTCTTCCTTCAGGAGTAGCATGTATACACTTTGCTAGCCTACATCGTCAATAATTAACCGAGTCCCTTCCTTATGTAGCTGAGTGACGGCAAAGATCTATGAATGAACTTCTATAAACAACACATTACGGGTTAATAAATCCCAATCGTCCACTCTCTTCCCACCAGAACTTTGGGATCCTTTATCGTCAACACACTCGCCACACCTTCCTTGTTCTTTTCACCCGCAGCAACGCCTGACACATACTCCCATTCTAGGACAGCTCCCGTCTCCTCCACCTTCACACTCGTTGGCTTCTTACCCAACCCGAGAACAACGACCTTTTCCACCCTTACACTGGCAACATCCCTCGCAAAAGCATTCTCATCAGCATCATAACGCGACACCGAGATGCCCAGCGCGGCGTCGGCGAGATTCGCCGAACCCAAATCACGATTCACAATCTTGAACACCGCACCGTTCTTTTGCTTCTCCGCTACAAACTCGCGCCAGACGAATTCGCCGCGCTGGTAATTATACGTTACCCCATCATCGAGATAGAGTTCTCCCCGAGCTCGACTGTTCTTATTGTCAAGCGCGATGCGGAGTGTGAACGGATCATGTTTCATCAGGGAAGATGCCCTCCTCGGACGTTCGCGCGTGGGAATGATAGATCCTCCCCGAACAAGAAGCGGAATTTGATGCAGCGCAGCAGGAACAGTGACGTATTTACCCGCAGCTGCACCACGGTGAATTCGATGTGTGAAATAGTCATAGTACACTTGATCTTCGGCGAGGTAGACGGATGATTCGGTAGCTCCCGCCTCCGTAATAGGTTTGACGAGAAGACCAGATCCAGAGATGTAATACTGATCATCGATATCAAATCCTTTCTTATCTTTTGGGAACATGACATATTGAGGTCTGTAAAGTCCGGGATCAGCTCGACGTATTGTCGATTTAAAAAAAAAAAAACTCGCCTGAGAAGAGGAAGTCCCGTAACGCTAGCCTCCCTAAACCCGGTGTACCAAATTGGCAGCATGCTGTATCTTAGCCTCAACAGGTCCTTCACCATGCCTTTGTACGGGTCTTCGAGTAAGTACGGTTCCCGACGTTTAGTGTCGATATGCGCATGGGCACGAAAGAAGGGCGAGAAAATCCCGACTTGGTACCATCTCACAAGCATCTCAGGCCCAGGATTAGAAAAGAACCCGCCAACATCAGCTATACGCACGTCAAACCGTGTCAAAGTGAGACAATGATAGGGGACACTCACACCCCGCAAAAGTCATTCCGGCAATCCCATTCGCAAGCACCATCTTGATCCCGACGGCCATGTGTTCCCATGTACCCATGTTATCGCCAGTCCACATAGCGGCATAACGTTGAGTGCCAGCAAAGAACGAGCGGGTAAGGACGAACGGCCGTTGGGCAGGGTCCGTACGTGCCGCGACAGCGTTGAAAGTTTGGTTTGTCTATAAATACGGTTCAGCGAGCTGATCGCACGCAGAACAAGGGAGAAAGGACTGACGTATGCCATGCCGTTAAGGTTGTGTACATCACGATGTTCCCATCCGCCATGGTGAATGCTGTCCTTGGGCATCGTAATCTCAGGCCCGTTGAATATAGACGGCTGATGTAGTTTATTAACAACATAAACTCTCAGACGGCTCATGAACGACGCACCTCATTCATATCGTTCCAAATGTGGACGTCAGTGGTACTCTCCGTCCAAGACCACTGATCGCCCGGTAATTGGTATGGCTTGAAGAGTAATTTCCACCACTCCCACGACTCGGGGTTGAAAAAGTCAACCCAGGCGCTACTGCCAGACCAACACCATCCTTCGAATTCTTGGTTGTCCTTGTTTTTGACAAGTAAACCCAGCTCGGACGCTTGCTTATATACAGGGTAATCCGAGGTACGCTTCAAGTGCGGGTCGACTATGACCACCATCTGTAGAGCGCGATTAGGACTGATAACATTAACGTGGGAATGGCTCACCTTGCGTCCAGTGGCAGCGACATCCTTGATCATCTCCACGGGATCAGGGAACGTTTTCTTATCCCAAATGAAGTATTTGTGCTCTTCCGAGTATTCAATGTCCAACCACAAAACATCGACCGGCATATCTTCCTCATCGAACCTCTTCTGCACTGATCTTATATCTTCAGAACTAACATAGTTCCATCGGCACTGGTGATAACCCAAGCTCCACTGAGCGGGCAATGGAGTCGTACCCGTCAATTTGGCATATTGATTAAAGATTTTGTCGGGCGTGGGACCAGGCATGAGGAATAGGTCAAGGACTCCGGATTCGGAAATCCAGTGCGTCTCCGTGGCGTCTTCAGAAGGGTGAGATACATCAATCCAAGTTTCAGATGCAACGGCGTAAAAGAGTCCAACTGTTGAATCGGGAGATTGAGCATGCATAACTGGAATGGAACCGTAAAGCGAAAGGGAGGATGATGACGCCGGGTATTCAAACACGTCATTGTTGTAGAGCCGGTATGGTTCGCTAAAAGTTGGATTTTCGCCAGCAGTCGAAGGGAGGGCTAGAGAAGTAGCGTGTTGCGGTATACCATAAGCCGTCCCGTGGTTGGGGAACGTAATATCAACAGAAAGTGATTCTGGACCTGAAGCAAAGTGTTAAAAGTTGGTCGAGTAGGTGACGGACGACACGTACCTTTAGGCTTGGTATCTGTCCAGGTGGAGAACCTTTCCTCCCACCAATCGTCTTCTGTATCACCTTCAAACCAAGCATTGGGATTTTCAGAGGGGGTTTGAACCACCGCCTGAGCATCGTCTTCGACCGGGGGCTCTTCGTCCGTTTTGGCTTCTTCAACCTGTTTCGTCCTAAAATGCTCCATATGAAGCAGTCCTCGTCCATTCAAAACAACCTGTTCCTTCCCGCCGCGCAGCAGCGTCACCTTCAATGGCTCGTATTGGACGACAACCTCTATATCGCCTTTATCGCCAAACGTGGCACGCGCGTCCTTCTTCCCCTGCTTCCACTTGACATTCTTGCTGATGATCGGTTCAGAAATGAGAGCCCAAGATGCAGTCTCGTCGTATCTCTTCCTCAGCCCTCCAACCTCGTCCATGCGTACCCGAACGACGCCATCCGCGTGAACGCGGACATCAAGGCTGAAGTTGATCCCCGGGTACAGCGAGGACTTGACCCCCGCCTTCAACGTTGCCTCTCCATTCTCATTGATAGCCACAGGGGTAACAATGGAGTACGGTGACTTCCAATTCTTTCCTGCAAGGTTGGCACGCGTTGCAATGCTTCTTCCTCGACGACAAAATCCGGATTGCGAGCATTTTTTGAAGTCTTGGTCTTTGAAAGCGTGGAGTCTTCGAGCGCTCATGATAAGGAGCGCGAGAACCCCAAAGACGAGTTTGGAGTACATGGTTACACGCCTCAAGCGGCAAGCGGCAAAACCTTGCAACTTCCACGTCAAATGCGGCAGTCACGTGCACCGGCCCGATCTTCCGTGCTACTACAGGGTGCAACTATACATGTAGCGCCAGGGAACAGTACATAGCTAAGGTTAACCCCATTTTCATGGCCGCCAAGCAAATTTTTACAAATCCTTGACCTTCGTCAAGATTTGCTAAGGCTGCTAGAAATATCTATAGCAACGTTTTGATATTGGTACATCATACGTACAGATAGCAAGAATAGCGACAATGAATCGTACGGTTCTTCTTCCTCTTCAACTTTTTTCCGACCCTCTACATTGTATATTAATATGACACATCCAAAGAAATAGATCTTTCCGCTTACGCTGGCGCCGCTGTTTTTCTCTCCAAGCCCAAAGTTTCATTGAGCTTGGATTACGGACCCATCCTTCAAACTGAGATGATAGTTCTGGATCCGGGATTCTGGATAAGGCAGTCAACCGCCGTCCCCACGTCCTGAACGCGTCTTCATTGCCCAGCACAGCATAACAAAGCGCAATCTCTTCGATGAAATGACCTTGCAGGGCGTGGAGACCTTCCCTCTCTATCAACTCCAAAGCCCTTTCGTGAGACTTGATAACTGCGTCATCGCTCCTGCAAAGATCTTTCCTCCACTTGCCATAACTGGGGTTGATAAACCACCAATCGTGCAATTGCTCTCGAGCAAGGTCGCTTTCTTCAACTTCATGTTCTCCGTTTAGATCGCATCCTTGACAGTTGCACAAGAATCCATACGACTTGTGTAATTTTGCTCTACGCGTTTGCCGTGGCGCCGTGACGTCCGTATACGTGATGCATATTTCCTCGCCAGCTTTAATATCCCGTAACGCGTAGAGATACGATGCAAACCGCGTAACGTCCCATTTGTGAGCCGCGTTCGGACTACAACTGTGATTGCATCTGTCAATTTTCAAAAATGTGGCCCCATACTCCCTGGCTCGTCGCAGCTCAGGCGTATCGCCGTTCATGTCATCCGGAAACAAGAGATCCACATCGGTACCGTTCGTTCGCGCGATGCCTTCCTCTAAACAACATTCTTGCTCCGATTTCCAATTCGCCATCTTTAGTAGATCCGTCCGAGTAGATTCAGGCAGGGCCTCGTAAAGTGCCTCGTATGCACCAAATTCTCTCGGAAAAGATGGTGCAGGTATTATTATTGCCGGATGTTCAGGAAGTACGACACTACCCGCAGGAATGTCTTTAAGCGCGAACATCCCAGCGCCCTTTCCCTCTGCATCCCGAATTTCAAAACATGGTGGGTCCGGAACAGTGACTGCGAAGAAGTTTGAGGGTATCAGTGGTATCATTCTGGGATCTAGTATCATGGCACATTCTATGTCGGGCTGGTTTGCCTTTGGGGACTTGAAATAGACATTATGGAGGACGAATTCTTGGTCTTGATACCTCCATGGTGGCGGTGTCCAGGTCATAATAACCGAGTCACAACCTGTCACACTCTTTTCCCTTGCATGCCGCAAGGAAGCTCAGACTCGGACGCGTTCGCATATCTGCGCAAGGAATCCCTAGACATATACAATAGGATCCATTCTATCGCGGATGATATCCATTTTGTCGAACGCGTGCGTGAGGTTTACCCAAA
Organism: Amanita rubescens; assembly: GCA_015039365.1. NCBI lineage: Eukaryota > Fungi > Basidiomycota > Agaricomycetes > Agaricales > Amanitaceae > Amanita > Amanita rubescens. Next base: position 193,331 of record WION01000070.1, read on the forward strand.
CCTCCCTATCCTTCGTGCGCCTTTCCGTATTCTGCTTTATTAGACTGCAAGCTAACTCTAGAATGTAGCTAATCTCAGATGCGGTGCATGGTATACCAATCCAACAATAGTATGAATGCCCTTATCTCCGGCATTCCAATCTGAACTCTTAGTCCGAAGATATACCAGCTTACTTCAAATCAACCGACGGTCATTACAACAATTGGAGCTTTAATCTGAGACGCGCAAACCTGCATCTCTTACCCTTTATACAACGGCATGGAGGGTGAGTAGATTGTACTTTCCACTGCATTTTCTGATGTTCCACTAGATTGATCTTGGTAGATTCGACTCGCGCGGGCAAACGAATACCAGATGCACTCTCAAAAACCGTTCCTATTTGGTGTTGTGTAGTAAACCGTGCCATGTCCTTACGATATCCAGATACCCAGCGTTACAATCGCAATCCAGATGGGTGGGATACGATGCTATATACCCCTCCAGGTAGCGTTGGAATGCAGGAGCAGTACCAGATCGAGCAAAGAATTGGTGCTTGGGCCAAAGCTCTAGCTGTAAAATTTCCTCAAATGCTTCACGACACAAAGGATCACTGACGTGACATCTTTCAGGACTCTTCTTTCGACCTTCCACCATTGTCAGACCCACTCAGGCCATTCTGGATCACACCCTCAACTTCCGCATTCCCCAACATTGCTGGTCTGAAGTTTCTGTCCGTTCTGTGTATATCAGCCTCGAGGCAAACCACAGATGGTATTGAACGCAGATCAGGGGGGTACACTTACATTCAAGGATCCGCAGATGATCACGAATTATGGGGAACGGTGAGCACGTCAACCAAGAAACTGAACTTCGAACTTGACGCGATGCAGGGACTGGAGCCGAGAACGTTCTGGAAACACAAAGATGAACTACTCTCTTCCGACAGAGACGTCCTAGTTGATCTAGCGAAAAGCATCGTGTCTAAACCTTCACATTCAGAATGTGCTTCCAGGCTCGAAACAGCACAAGTACGACCACTACCCGCGTTGCAAATATCCTCCATTGCGCGCGTTAATGGCATAGTTTCGATCGCATCAGCCCCCTTTGTCGAATTGATGCCGCTGGTCTGCTCGTTAAACTCCAAACCACCAAATCCAGATGCTGCGATATATGTCATCGCGATGTCATCCTATCCGGACGCGCTATCCCCAGCCCCCAGTGATCCGGATGAAGGCGGGGATCCTTTCTCAAACGTACTGCTATTAATGATACCACCAGGAAAAAGGGGTCAACTTCAATTCCTGCAAGACGCGTTACCTAGATCAATGTCTTTCATCCAATCGTACCTTCTTCATCGTCGCAGCCACCCACGCATCTGCTGTATATGTGATAGTAACAGTCAGTTTGATCGTAGCGTCGGGATAGCTCTCTCGGCGCTACAAATTTTCTTTGATGATTCCGGGAATCTGCGGAAAGCGTTGGATTGGAGCGACTCGGATGGAGATATATCCAAGCTCTCTGGTGAAGTCGTGACTAACAAGAAATCGATTCAAACCCGTCTGGAATGGATTATCTCCAGCGAGCCAAGAGTTAATCCTTCACGAACAACTCTCAAACGTGTAAATGAATATCTTATGTCTCCCAAGTCGTTTAGGCATTCCAGCCCAACCGTGAATCGTTATATTGTATCTTTTAAATTGACGTCTACGCTGATACACCTATCTAGTCATACACTGGTTAACGACTGAAACCGCATTTTTCCGCCTCGAAGAAACGACTGGCTTGCGGACAGTTCTTCGTATCTAGAATACATAGTAGCAGTGTCAATTACAATACTCGATAGATCGAAACCACCCATGACATGTGAAAAGTGATCATTTATTTCATACCTTCCTCGGTGATCCTTCGGTATCGATTGGCCTGTCATGTCACGTATCTGCTCGTGGATGGCCTCCATCTCCCGCCGTAATCCCTTTCTTTCTACTTCGCTGGACGATGAGCCAGGCTCGCTCTGCGCCGCTTGCCTTGACGCAAGGTTCTCGTTGCGCGGTCTGGAGACGCATGTTGATCTCCATCTGACGCAATGCCCTGAGTTCGTCTCGACCTCGGTCCTTGCCCTCCTCAAGCGCATCTTGGATGCGTCACGAGTTTAAATGAACACAATTGATTTCGGAATATAATTCATACAGTTTGAACGCATACAAGTCATCGTGCTAAGCCTCCACCGTAAACCAATCATCACTCGCAAGTTCTACGAAGCTGTTTTGCATCTAGCATCCCACTCAGACAACGGTCCAATACGCTGATTGAGTCAAACTCACCCAATGTGACAAAATACCAGCACTCAAATCAGGGAATGGGCGGATCATCACCTGCGGGCCACTCAGTTCCTCTTGCTGCGTATATAAGTGGATGATATCAGATTGCATGAACGAGGCTCCATTGCGATCGTCATTGAGCTTTACGATAAGGAAGATCCATTGGTCAGAGCACCACGGACGACCTGTTTACTGTGATAAAATGACATATGAGAAACGTGAACGCCCAGGCCCATAGGATCAGCTTACTCAAGATACTTTGCGCATGCAAAAAGTTCAGCGACTGCCTGAGGAACGTGGTTCGCTGGATCGTGTCGCTTTGCTTCGACAACGAACAGGCAAGTTGAATCTCTCATATTCCTCTTGATGGTTGAAAGTCGCGAGTCTACTTGGAAAATTCCTAGGGAAAATGATGAGGTGGGCTATTAAGAGAATTCAAACGTAGATTTACTAGCATCCTTCTCATTTGCTACTATGGCGGCATAGTTTATAAGTCCGGAAAGGTTTATGTTGACGAACCAATATTGACACTGGGTACAGCATATTCCATGGTGAGAATCATACGCTTATCCGAGGGTAATATTGCAGCAGCCCGGAAGAAGAAAGCATCAATCCAAGCACGGGCACCTGCTTCGGTCTGGCAATGTATTAGAGCTGCGCAAAGGCGATAGAACGTTAACATACATTCCTGGCAATGAGGCTTTCCAACAAGTTTAATTGGCGATACAGATTATTAGAAGACCAAAGGTCGTCCTCTTTTAGGGAAGAGGTCGTCGCGATGCGTTGATTGAGATCGGATTTGGATTTCAGGCTGATACTGTCTGCAAAAGCGATGTTCAACTTCGACAAGTTATCGTTGTCCACATTGGAGAAGGAAAGGAAATTGGTCTCGTAACCAGAGTCGTACCTGTGGCACTTTCATCCTCGCCTCAAAGATAGCGAGTACTATTTCGAGGACACGTTGGTCAAAATCGTCGTTCGGGACCGAGGCTCCTTCCGGATTCACCTCGGACTCCACGTAGGAGAAGGTTTCTTTCAGCTTTGAAACAGCATTATAAGCCAGTTGCAATTGAGACCGGAGAATTTGCGCTTCTTCGGCTGGCTCATGAGGATGGATTGTCGTGAAACCGAGAAGGCTGTGCACAAGATTACATAATGTATCGCTAACTATTGTCTTGAACAACGTCCAGACTCCTACCCAGTCCCTCGGAGCTAGAAGCTTGACGATGTTATGTAAGCGTATTGCTCTGGAGGGACTGGCAAATAACATGCGTCAACAATGTCGCGGTTGCGTTACTTTCTGTGACATCTTTTCGGACTTTGAATAACTTGAGCGCGCGTTGGCCGTGCCGTATCACCCAGTTGCATGGCACGCCTGTCCCCTGGCCACAATTGCTCGGCTTGACAAAAGGTGAGTGGTATATCAATTCTTGTACCATATCTAACCCTCTGACTCAAAATTTCAGCCAATCTCGGCGATTTCTCTATGTCTAGTCAAACAGATATGGTTGTTGATCCGTATTGCCCATCGTTCGATGAAATCCGGGCCAAAACACTTGAGAATCTCGGAAGACGGCCATGTCTATGGCAGGTTCGCGTCTGTGATGCGATTTTACGTGGCCAAGACGTCATCTCGCTTGCGGCTACTGGCAGTGGGAAGACCTTAACCTTCTGGATGCCGCTCTTATTCCGGCCACAAGGAATCCAGATCATTGTCACACCCTTAAACATTCTTGGGGAACAAAATACGGAGCTTTTGAGCAGGTTGGACATAGAAGGAATCTTCATATCGGCTAAAACTGCGACAGAATGGAATTTTCGGGTGAGCCTTTGACATTCTTTGCATATTCAACATATTTGCTCACAACTTGAGTAGCTCATTGCTTCATTTCGATATCGAGTCATCATCGTCAATCCGGAGGAGCTGATGCGGCCTAAAGGCGGCTTTGAGAAGCTCCTCAGCGATAAGACTTTCAATGACCACGTCATCAGTATCGTCATTGACGAAGCCCACTGTATCTCACAGTGGGGAACTTTTCGACCTGAATACCGTGAAATCGGACGTCTTCGTTATTTGCAGCGTAAACCCTGCCCAACTCTAGCGACATCGGCAACAATGTCATCAGGTGTAATCGACGACGTCAAGAAAGTCTTGCACCTTCGTGAAGAAGCTTTATTCATTTCCCGTTGCTCTACCGATCGCACCAACATCAAGATACTCGTCCGCCCAATTCTCAATCCCATTCGCACGTTCCGGGACCTTTCGTTCTTATTATGCAACTGGAAGCTTGGTGATCCACCACCGCCGAAGTTTCTGGTCTTTTTCGACAACATCAACGAGTCTGTTTTAGCCGGCCTATTCTTGCGAAGCTTATTGCCTAAAGATCAACACCACCGTGTCAAGTGGTTCAATTCAGAGATGTCAGATAAGTTCAAGCGGAATGAAGCAGGACGGTTGGCTCGGGGTGAAACGTGGGGTCTGATGGCAACCGATTCATTCGGGATGGTGAGTTCACGTTAGCGCAAATTTACAATGTACTAAGGGATGCTCAGGGTATGGATCTACCTGACATCGCAATTGTTATCCAATGGCGTGCCACTCCATCTATATCAGCTCGGTTTTCTCAACAGTTGGGACAGATGTCTTCAAGAGGACATCTACATTGTCATAAGCAATAGCAAAAGACATCGTTCGGCCAAGGTCTTGCAACGCTCGTCTAGCATTTATCGAAAGAGACTTGATGGCATCATAGATAGCCGTCATCGAGATGCTGATCCCCATATGAGCAAGTGTTTCAATAACTTTCTCTGGTGCTCGGCAAGCGTGAAGGAATATGCCGAAGACACTTTGGAACGGGTTTGCCTTCTGACTGGTGCTCTGCATAAAAATACTGATGATAACTGTTTTCTTCTAGACAGCAATTCGATTGTATGTGAATCAAATAGCAAATGCCTCACGATTTTACGCAGAGCAAGCCGACGGTTTGATTTCTTCTCATTTTTTTGCTCTGGAGAGGTTGGAGGCGTCCTAACAGTTCCTTGAAGTGCAGCGTCATCATCGTCATCAGTTTCACCATCACCAGGACTAGCCCTAGCAACATTGCCATCAGAATTCGCCAGTTGTTTATTCTTTGCCAATAGCAAGATATCGAGCAGAGCCCAGAGCCGAGGAGCAGTATCAGCTACATCCGAAGCCAAGTCCTCAAGATCAAAGTCATCAATATCCTCTGGTGTTGCTCGTTGGGCCGAGAAATTCCATCCAGCACTTGGCTTGACAAGGTCCTTGATTTCACGCACATAGACACGGTGCAGAGCCTCACAAGCAGCCTTCTCAGCATTCCTAGGCAATTTGGCATGTCTTAACAGACTCCTGAGGACGTCACCAGACTGCTGAAGTAGCTCAGCAGTGTATGCGCTGCTCTTGAAGCGCCGCTCGGTCAAGAGAGCAATGACGAGGTCCGGAATTGAGCAGCCAGATGCATCAAATGCATCCAATATAGCCGTAAAGTCCCTTTGAGGTAGTGGCTGTATGCCCTGTACTTGTGGCTGTTGTAACTCAGGCATTGTCGAGCAGAAGGATAGTGCATATATACATCTAGTATTTCGACGTTCCCCCGACGCTGTACGACGTACATATTTTTAGAAATACATTTCAAGGTCCGCCGCGGCCGAAGCCAAACGTGACAACTGGTGACAACGCGGGACGTTGTTGACGCATGTTATTTGCCAGTCCCTCCAGAGCGACATGCTTACATAACGAGCGATGCTGGGACTGGGTAGGAGTCTGAACAACGTCAAGCCTTCTCGCCAACACAGAGCGAGAAAAGAGTTTCTCAGGTGCGCGAAATGCAGGAAATGCAACCACAGAGCCGGGATATGTTCGTCTCGTGAAAATATGCTATAGTAGGCTGTCGTGGGGGATAAACGATTTCAAAGTTTGCATTCATTCTGGGACCGCCTGATCCCATGACGG